>VDFB02333745.1:0-148693 GCA_007258455.2 Sequoia sempervirens | reverse complement strand
TTTCATCCATCTAACACCTATCCATGTCATCCATCATAAAAATCCCTCTTGCATATCCCATAATCAGGATCAACAAAGGCACATACCTAAACATCCTCCATCTACACATAATCCCCATACTCCTACCTCCATTGCTCCACATCATCCATCTCCTCACACCCATCCCATTGCTACTAAAATCACTTTGGATGCTAACACAAAAATGCATAAATCCAAATATCCACATGAATCTAAAGCTCCCCATGTCCCCTCTAAAAGACATGGTGAAGAGAAGAAAAATCTAAATCAAAATCAAATCCATAGGACACAAAGGCCCACCAAAGCAAAAATAAAACCGTAATGGATCCCAAAAGAAAGGAAATATGCAATGCCTTCAAATGAAAAATCTGTAACAACATCAACATTGCTCATCAAGCTAATCATTTTCATCCACCCTCTCCTAAATCTGTTTTGGGTCCTTATGTCCCAAAATTCACCATTCCATCTCCTCCATTATCCCAACATTCTCCATCCCTTAATTCTATTATCTTTTCACATCCACCACCACATGTGCCAATGTTGGTCCTGAACACATCTCCCATCACATATCCACCCATCCCATTCCATCCATACCCTTTGTAACATCCCATCCATTATCCCATGTATCTCCCCTCTCAAATCCCTCTAATTCATCATTTTGCATAATCCATTTATCCTAATAAGGTTGTACTAACATCCCACAGTCACTTCAAACATAGGCTCTTAATACCTCGTATAGAACTTGATTCTTGAGTCCTTCATCTATATCCTTGTCGCATGTCTTCTAAATCCACTTATTTGCCTCCCTATCCTTATCCATCCCCTTTCGCATTCCATCCAAACAAAAAAAGGAACAAAAAAAATCAAAAAATAAAATAGTAAAGAGAAACAATCTGTCCAATGGTGAAAACTTGGAAAACAAGCGCCTTAGATAAGTACCATGACAAAAACCTGGCAAATAGGCATCATGCATAAATCCCCATCTGCACTTGGGGGCAGCTTCCTGATATGCATTCACTCCATCCGCTATGCTTCCTACTATGCACCCATCTTCCTCTTATACATCCTTTTCATTCATCCCCTCCATCCTGCTTGGCATATCTCATTTATCTTGTCCCTCCATCCTTCTTGTGATCTTGATAAAAAAATAGGGGCGCCTATCTATGCATGCTTTGGACACCTCTTGGTATACATTCCCTTCACACATGCTCTATCATATCCCTTAATCACCCATCCTATCCTCCTCTAGTTATCTCCTTCATTTTCCCATCTCTCATGCCTCATTATACATGACATATCTAGAGTGGGGGCATCTATCTTCCTTTGTGATACAGTCCTTGGAGACATAATTCATTTCATCAGAGCAATCCCTTCCATTTCCCTATCCTTATCTCCTTATCAATATATCCATATCCCCATCCTTATCTTCCTATCCTTTCATCATGGCATCCATTTTCATCTATCCATCTGGTCACCTTTTCCTCATCCAAATCCTTATCCCTCCATCCAATCCATGCAAACAATCATTTTCCTCCCCCCATCCTCTATCCTCATCCCATCTCATAATCCCTTGTCCTTGGTATCTAGCTATAGGCTACTCCCCACACAATCCAATGTCATCTATCTTATCGTCATCATGTCTACTTCTTTCACACATCTTTTCAATCTCCTCCTCATCCCATCTTATAATCCTTTGTCATTAGTATCTCTCCATCATATCATCCTCCCAATTCATCTTTTGATGATTTGGATAACTATCCCATCCCTGAGCTTTGTGATCACCATCATCCTATCCAATCCAACAGGTCTATCTTGTCTCATTGTATCGGTCCCATCCTTTTATCCCCTTATCTAGGGTTATCTCATCATCTTTTATCTATCACTTGTCTTTGTCCTTTCATCGAACTACGCTGCCCCTGCGCTTTCACGTAGGCAAGGTCGATCATTTGATCTGCCCCCGGGGTTCCATCCATCATTGATCTATATTGTTTGTTCTTTTATCACCTATCATTGGTCTTTCTGCTTTGTCCATCTAATCCTTTATCATCTATCATCAGTATTCATCTCTTATTCCTATTGTCTATCTCGTCTTGGTCATCCATTGAGGTCTTCATCGTCCTCTTGCCACTTTTGTCCATGGTCTGTCATCAATCTTTTATCGAATTACGAGGGCTCTGCGCTTCCACGTAGGCAAGGCTAATCTTTGATCGGCCCCTGAGCCCCTAGGTCACTAGGATGTGTTAGTATCCTATCTTGTTTCATGTCTCTCGTGTCGCGTCATCAAGCTATGCCCTTATCTAGCTGGTTCTTAAAAAACGAGATCCACTTGTATCAGCAGATCCAATCGATTCTAAATATCCTTCGTCATATCGATTTTTAAGTTTAGTATCCATCATCGGTCTCAATAGGATGCATCCTTAATAACATACCTCCTCAATCCCATCCATCCCCTTGATCCTATGGAAAATGATTGCTGAAATTGATTGTGATCTTTTGATGCTTTTGGATTTTGATTATCGTTTGAGCTCCCTATCATCACTTGTCATGGTCGCCTTGATCCATTATATCATGGTGTTCTTTGACTAGTCAACATAGGGGCACATCTTGATCTTTTCTTTGACATTGTCTTCTTGGTTGTCCCACGTAGTACCCACCAAGATCCCAGAGGTCTTGTGTTACGCTGGGGCATCCTTATGTGCTTGTGGTTATCCCAATACCTGGCCCGACCAAGGTCACCGCGAATTTGGGGTGTTGGGATAGCCTTCTTGTTTGTTATGCTTGTTTTATGCATTAAACATTAATTCGCCTTGGTTCTTCATACCCTGGTGTCTTATGTCTTATGCTATAGCAAAAATCAGTGCTCCAAAGATGGAAAATTTGCATTAGGATTGCATTTCATTCTCCCCCCCACTCATATCTCGCACAAATCATCTAATCATATCCTTGGTCTTGTTCCCAGTCTTGTTACAAGACTTAACCCCATCATCATCATCATCATCATCATCATCATCATCATCATCGCCATCGTCCATCTCTATCCTTCCCTATCCCTTCGGTGTTGTTTTGGGATGTATCCTTCCCTCATCAACAACACTTTCATCATCATCATCGGGAGGTATTCTTCCCTATCCTTTAGTGGTGTTTTGGGATGTATCCCTCCCTCATCAATACCACTGATTGGGGTGTATCCTTCCCTATCCTCATGTTGTTTTGGGACCTCTCACTCCCTTATCAACACCACTCCATCTATCATCAACCCCTTTTGGCTTGTAGCTTGACTAGGGCAGCATCACTTTCAATCCATTTATGCTTCATCCATCTCCTACCGCTTATCCTTCCACTTCTTTGCATCATCTTCTTCATCTCCCCTTGCATCATCTCATTCATTTCGAGAGCACACTTGTGTTCTCTTGAACCCACATGTCCTCTCGAGGGGGCATCCCCAATCCTTAACTTTCATCTTCACCCCCATCATCTTCCTTCCTAGTCAATCCTTTGATGACTGGGGCATCTTTCCCAATCTAACCATCTTCTTCTAGGTTCTATGTTTTAATATTCTTTGAAATGATGCTACTTCATAACACCATCTCAAAGAGGGGAAAAATGTAGACACCTAAATTTGGACACTTAATTTATCCAAATTTATCCCCTTTCGTCTAAGCATCTCCTTATTTGCATTAATTAAATAATATCGCTATTATTTAATTAATATCCTTAATTCTGCCAAACCCCTAAGGCATCTAGTTAAATAATTAAATACCTTCCTCTTTCATCAAATGAATTAAATAAATATCACATTTATTTAATTCCTCCTCATGTCACATCTTCCATCATTTTTATCTAATCCTAATTATTCTCCTAATCTCATCATTAGGGGTGTGCACATGCTTAATCCTTGATTAGGATGTGTCACATCCTCCAACTTTTGCAAGTTGGCCTCTAATCTCTCTTAGCCCACCTAACCCTCTTTTAATCCTTCATTAACTAGCCTAATCAACCTCTCAAAGAATTTTTAATTCCTTTTATCCTTCCAAGGAATATTGAATTCCTTTTCTCTTCCCCATGTGAATCTTTAATTCACATTTAATCGCCACTCAACATTTTCACAATTTTAAAATCACATGTCTCTTACATGTCCCCCATTCAACAATCTTTAATTCACATTTAATCCCCCAATGCACCCCTTGGAATTTAAAATTCCTTCTCTCATCCCCATTAGAATATTTGAAGAATTTTTAATTCCCCACATGTCCTCTCACCCACATGGGGATAAGGAGGAATCCCAAGGTACTATGTACCCTCTCCATGTCATGTCCTATCCTTCCACCTCATGTCCACTTCACCTTTTAGGGCAATATCACACGCCACATGTCAAGATGTGAGGGCTTGTGAGTTCTCAACTCACCTTAGCCCTACATCTTGATCATTGGTGGCTCAATCTTGGCCATCCATTTCCCTATAGATTTCCAAAATATCTATAAATACCCCCTCTTTTCTCTCATTTTGGGAGATCATGCATTGTAGCCAAACTCTTGCAAAATTTCTCTAGAATTCATACTTAGCTATTTTCATGCTTTCATCCATTTTCATCTATCCTCACATCATCATCTAGCTTGCATATCTTGCCATCCAAGGAGCATACACACCAAAGATTGAAGGGCCAACCAAATGATCGATTCAACACAAGGTAAAAGGTTTCATTTTGTTGTTCTTACTTTGTGTTGATTCCAACTAGGCTAATCTTGAGGTGTAGGTAGTTTTTAGTGTTTGTTTGCACTCTTTTGTTTGCTGCTCGTTTTCTAACACCCAAATTCGACCTATCACAACAACAAACTAAAACATTGTTGAAAACAAATATATGCATCCATACAGACAAGAGCCTTTGTACGAAATGCATTTTTTCTCCAAGAAAAAGACGAGAGAACCTTGTACATCGAAACCTTCTTATATATAAATTTTAAATATGACATGTAAAAATGTAAAAGGAATATTTCAGTATCATACAACTTTGATTCTTATATATTTAGCCACCACCTTAGTCTAGTGGAGAAAAAAAATGAAGCAAACCATGGTAATTAAGGAATAAAATTGTTTTTTTAGTTTAATCCATTAGTAGTCTTTAATGCACCTAGAACCCTTCAAATATTTTATACAAAAAATATCATTTTTTGGACCCAAAGTTGCATCTCCATATTTATAGTAGTAGGACCAATTTTCAAGGGTAAGGAAGCGTGAAATTTTGAGGATTAGGCTAAAAACCATTAATAGAATTAGGATAAGTAGATGGTATTGCTTGAGAGTGGGTAATATCTCATTCACTTTGGTATCAAATACACCTAAGATGATGTTCCTTGTATGTCTCATCAATAGGATGATTGAAGAGAAACAAAATAAGAAACAACTAAGGTAATCAAAATCTATACCCAGTGTTTTGATGGATACTACTTGGAGTGTAGCTAATTTTATAACTTACTAATTTCCATAACATGATCTGTAAATCTCATAATAACTTACTAATGAATATGATAACATATTGTTGTGTGCATATAACAAAAAAAATAGTAATATTATTTCCCCACAAGTGATTGACCTTAATTGTAAATGAACATATATGTAAGTATGAGAGTCTTGTAGATCACAAAGATAAACAACAAGCACATGAACACATGAATTGCATAATGTTGACATGTGTAGATAGATAGATAAGGGTCTGCTTATAAACGAGAAATATCCAACCATGAGCAAAATATCCCAAAATATCAGCAGGGAAAAATATCAGGAGATATCTAACCTGCACAATAAATGCCATGAGATATTTAACCTGCACAATAAATGCCATGACTAAGTAGGCTTAAGTCAACATGAGGATAGACAAGTATTGAATGAAAAAACTGACACCCCCCCTTAAGCATAACTTAGGTGGGCATGGATAAAATGGGTCCCAACTACTAACCTAGTGAGGTACCCATGTACAATGCAATCTCTCTAAGAAAAAGAGTAAGATAGAAAACCCAGTGAGAAAAAACTATCCTCCAAAAAGAGAGATGTGGAGAAGACTAAAAGCCGCCCCCTCCCCCCCCCCTTCCCCCCCCCAAGGATGATGATGATACTGATGTAGACCGCATGCCAAGAAGAGCTTGTAGATGAATGAACTTGCTCTCAGTGAAGGGTTTGGTGAAGATATCAGCAACTTGCTCTGAAGACTGGCAAAAGACTAAGTTGATGATCTGACCATGAATCAACTCTTGAATGTAATGCATATGAATCTCTATGTGTTTGGTTCATTGATGTTGAACCAGATTCTTGCATATCTGAATAGTACTTTGGTTATCACAATAGATGACAATAGGCTACCTGAAAAAGAGTACCAAACTCAGAAAGAATTCCTTGAAGCCATATAGCCTCAGTAGTTGAGTTAACAACCCCCTTGAACTCTGCCTCTGTGGATGATATAGCAATAACATTCTGCTTCGTGCTAGACCAACTGATAGGGCCTGAACCAAGTGAAAAGTTGTAACCTGAAGTGGACTTATGATGCTCAATATCACCAGCCCAATCTGAATCTGTATAACCAACCAAGTCAAGTGATGTACCAACTCTGTAGTGAATCCAAAACCCAAGAGTACCATGAAGATAGTGAAGGATCCTCTTAGCTGCTTTCCAATGCAGCTCATGAGGTTTCTGCATGAATCTTGAAACCATGACTGCTACATAGGCAATGTCTGGCCTGGTATGAGTCAAGTATATAAGACTACCAACAAGTTGTCGATACAATGTAGCATCAACCAATGGTATAGTACAGGAAGTCTCGAGCTTGACTCCAGAAAGAAAGGGAGTCTGAGATGGTTTGCAAGTAGTCATATGAAACCGTGCAAGGAGATCAAGAGTATACTTGGGTTGTGCAAGAGTAATCCCTGAAGCTGACTATGAAATATCAATTCCAAGGAAGTAGTGCAATAAACCCAAGTCTGTCATGTCAAATATATCCTGAAGTGATGTCTTCACTGTTGAAATGGTAGATGAAGTACTCCAGTAATCAAAAGATCATCAACATATAGAACTAGTATCAAAAGTGAATCATCTTGCCATAGTAAATACACATTAGGATCAAAATGACATCTAGTAAAACTTGAAGATAGGAGGTAGGAGTCCATCTTGGCATACCAAACTCTAGGAGCTTGTTTAAGGCCATAGAGAGATTTCTCAAGTCTACAAACTAAGGATGAATCCTGAACAAAACCAAGTGGTTGTTCCATGTAGATTTCCTCCTTAAGGTCTCCACGAAGAAAGGCACTCTTCACATCCATCTGATGTACATTCCATCCATGTGATGCGGCTATAGCAAGTGTGAGTCTAATGGAAGTCATTTTAGCAATTGGTGCAAAGGTTTTTGTATAGTTAATGCCTGCAACTTGTGAAAAACCTTTGGCTACCAATCGTGCTTTGTACTTATCAACTGACCCATCTGCTTCAAATTTAGTTCGAGATATCCACCTACATTGAACTATCTTCCTTCACTTAGGAAGTGAAGTCAAATCCCAAGTGTGATTTCTAATCAAGGAATGATATTCCTCATCCATAGCAATATCCCACTCTGGTATTCCTGATGCCTCTTTGAATGTCTATGGATCGGAAACTAAAGCAAAGAAGGCATGTGGCCCCCCCTGAAAATCTACTTGAATCAGTCTATCATCTGCTGAATCTTGTACCCCTATATCTGTCCTATGTATAGTGTAAGATGTGGGTGAGTCTGGTGCAAATATATCAACTTCTAATGCAATCCTTGAACCAGATGAAGATGAACCCTCATCACTGTGAGAACTGGAAGAAGAAGATACTACACTCAGAATCTGCTAAGAATGATCTGAATCATTAGTACTGTAATCAGGATCTGAAGAGTCCACAATATGTTGAGAAGTGTCAAGTGTAGTTTCAAGAGATGTTTCTTGAAACTTAACACTTCTCTCAATAAACAACTCATGTGTGGTAGGGTAGAGTAGGCGATAGCCTTTTGCACCATCTGGATATCCCACAAAGATGCAAGGTTTGGATTGTGGATCCATAGCCTTGCGTTGCTCTTTTGGAATGCGTGCCATGGCATGCGAGCAAAAAACTCTGAAATGATCAACTACAGGTTTCCACCCTTTCTAAGCTTCAAAGGGAGTGATACCCTTTAAGGCTTTATGTGGAACTCTATTTTGTATGTAACATGCACAGTTCATTGCTTCTGCCCAATATGATGGTGTGAGGCCCTTAGAGTGAATCATACAATTAGCCATCTCTTTTAAAGATCTATTTTTACGTTCTGCAACACCATTTTGTTGTGGGGTATAAAAAAATGTTCGTTGTAGATCTATCCCCTATGATATACAAAACTGCTCAAAACTATTGTTGATGTATTCTCTCCAATTTTTTTTCGAAGAACCTTGATGACTTCCCTGATTGTTTTTCGACAAGAGCTTTGAAATCTTGAAAAGACTCAAACACTTCTGATTTTTGTCTAAGAAAGTAGACCCATGTAAAACGTGAGAAATCATCAATGAAGGTGAGAATATATCTAGCCTTTGTAAAAGATGGATGGGGAAAATCCCTTGAAACATCACTATGAACAAGTTCTCAAACTTGTGTTTCCCTCCTTGATTTACCTTTGTCAAATTTTGCTTTTGGATGCTTGCCAAGTGCACAACTTTCACAAAGACCTTTAGAAAATTTAACCTTAGGTAATCCTTTAACCATATTCTGTTGACATAGTTGTTCAAGATAGCTATAGTTAAGATGGCCAAACCGCTCATGCCATAGTTTACTAACTTCATTTGAATGAGTTAGTAGTGCTTTTGGAGAAATATCTATGGAAAAATTGGAGAAGGCATATAATCTGGATTGGTGATTTGCTTCTCCTATTGCTACCAAATTGTTGCTTTGTAATTCTTATATTTCAACTGAATCTGGAGAGAACTGTACTCTCATGCCCTTCCCTAAATGAGTTATTTGATACACTAAAAGGGGATTAGTTGAGAGTGAAGGTACACTTAGAACATTGGCAAATGTTCCCCCTTCATCTTCAACAGACTCTTTCCCTTTTACCAATGCTGGAGTATCATCACCTAAGGTGATTGTGGACATACTTGATGGTTCTAAGGATGAAAAGACAACTTGTGAAGAACCCATATGGTGTGAAGCACCAGAGTCTAGAATCCATGATGGAGATAAAGATGCTTTAGCAACTAAGGCTTTTCCCTTTGATTTCTTTTTGTCCTTAGTATTATCCTAATTTGATGAAGATGCCTTGATAGAATCAGGTAGCCCTATATTATTCTTTTTGAGAATTTGTTGTAGAACTTCAATCTTTTTCTTCATGCAGTGATGTTCATCATGCCCAAGATTTTTACAAAAGGTGCATGCAACTCTCTTTTTACCTTGAGAGTCCTTTTTGGAGTTGTCAATTTTGCTTTCTTTCTTAACTTCCTTGCCCTTTTTAGTGTTCTTCTTCTCCCCTTTTGAAGCTTGATGTGTTTCATTCCCTACAAGTAGGGCTTGAGGTTTTGTAGACTTCAAAGTACCCATTTGAATTCACTTTTCTTGCTCCCTTGTGAGGTCAGCAATGAAGTTATCAAGTGTGGGCATTGACCATGAGGCTTCAAGAGCCCTTTTAGTAGAGTAGAAAGTTGATACAAACATAAAAAATTCTAGACCTAGCTTGGAAAGTACATAAATGATTAATTGATTCTCTTTCTTGTCAATTCCACAATCTTTTAAGTGTAACTTCAAGGATTTAAACTTAGTAAAAAAGTCTTGTAAAGTTGAAAAATTCCTAGGATTAAGACCTAAGAGTTGATTTTCCAACTCATGGCATCTAAGTTCATCTATTTTCCCAAAAAGTTTGTCAAGACCTTCCCAAACTTGGTTGGGTGTTGTTTAGTTCTCAACATGGAACAACAAATCATGAGATAAATTTAAGCATAGAAAGCTAAATGCTTGATCACACTTATTAAAATAAAATTCTTTGTCTTTAGCTGCATTAGGTTCTTTCTCTGTTCCCATAATTACCCTATATAAACCTTTGTTCTTAAGCACAAGAATTACTTTCACCTTTTGATCATGATAATTGAAAGGTGTTAAGGGCACTATAATAACACTAGATTCCATACTGCTTTGACTAAAATAGTTGTTTTGAAGAAATGCGGAAAAGAAAAGATAGAAATGCGTGTTGGAGTGAAGAAACACAACACAAGCACTTCTCGAGGAAGTGTGAAAATGAACCGCAAAAGACCCCCCCTTGATTATTTGTTTCCCCCAATTTGACACTTTATAGGTTAGTGCGTTTTACAATGAGAAGAAATTAAATTTTCTTTCACAAATTGTTAACAAAGGCAAAATAACTTCCCTCCTTTTACAAATTGATTGCAAAATTAAATTTGACCCCCTTTACAAGCATTTGATAATAAATTAGACAATCTTTTCTAACCATTATTAAAGAATAGTTAGTGCATTTTAAATGCAACTTTAACCATTTTACATTAAAAAAATCTCAAGTTAAAAGAGCATTTATGAAATAAAACGGTTGCTTGAAAGGAAGAGTGAGTCAAAGATTTTAGGGAAGATTTGAATTTCCCTAAATTAGGGGAGATTCTCTATAGATTTTAGAGGCTCCTTCACTGTCGTACCCACAGATTACAAGTTGCTTTTCAAATGTTAGAAAATTTTATGCAAAATTGTAGTAGGGACAGAGGGTACTTAGGGAGCGAATAGGGGTGTCCATACGTGGCAGAAACATGGGTCTCTCTCAGCCACATCAAACCACGCCCAAGGGTCCTTCTCAAATCCCAACAGCCACACCAAACCGCGCCCAAGGGTCTCTCTTAGATACATGATTTCATGCACCTATGCAGGCAAATCATGCTAGAGTTGACTGGCTCTTGTGTGCACTAGAGTTGACTGGCTCTTGCGCCAGTCTCTGCCCTCAATCGCCTAAGAATAGATCCAAAATAAAGCATAAAACATCACTTTACAAAATTACCAAAAAAAGTGCCTTTTCAGTTGATGCATTGCTTGTTCTTGAGGCTCGTCTTTTTTGTAGAAGTTGATTTGCTGTGGAAGAGAATGCAAGCCTCTTGTTGATGTGTGGATAAGCAAAGAGGAGCAAAAAATTGTGCCTCAAGAACAGATCATGGCTCATTACAACAAATCATGCTTACAACCAAAGAGCATCAATCATAGCTTCCATTTGCAAGCGCTGAGAGTAGCCAAAGAGGGTTTCCCTTTGCAAGCACAGTCATAGATTCCTCATACCATATGAGAGCCTGCATCATCACTGTGAAAACACCAGTTTGAATGTGGAGTTGACTTCGGCTTGAGGGTGTGGCAGAGATAGCCACAAGCCAAAGATTTCACGGCTAGCAAAAGAGATGAGGTATGTGGATCTATAACAGAGGAGATGTATGTACGCCCCTCTCAAACCCCTCATTCATTGCAAATCTTCCTTTTAGACAAGGAGTGTTGCTTACAACTTGCTAGTATCCTAGAGTGCTCTGATACCATATGAGAGTCTTGCAGATCACATAGATAAACAACAAGCACATGAACGCATGAATTGCATAATGTTGACCTGTGTAGATAGATAGATAAGGGTCTCCTTATAAAGAAGAAATATCCAACCATGAGCAAAATATCCCAAAATATCAGCAGGGAAAAATAATAGGAGATATTTAACCTGCACAATAAATGCCATGACTAAGTAGGCTTAAGTCAACATGAGGATAAACAAGTATTGAATGAAAACACTGACAATAAGAAAAGAAACACACCAACATGATCCTCTATCCATTTATTATTTTAAAATTATAAAAATAAGGCCTTGGTTATATGACTATGTTGAGAGAGCATGTAAGAACTTGAAGTGTTCCTAAACTAGTAGAGAATAAGAGATAAGATTGAATTTGATGGTGTTGGGCATATTAATGATTAGACTAGTGCCTACTCCAATGGGCAATACTCAAAGTTGAGAAAGAAGAAAATATAACACTTGAAAAGAATCAATGAAAGTAAACCTATATAAGCATACACCATACAAATTATAAATAAATTACATGTGTAATTAAACATGATTCACATTATCAATCTCAAGAATACAACACACATGCAACAAGAATAAATCATTAAAAGATAGCTTGAAATATGTAATAACTTAATCAATAATAATGAATAACCTATTGAACTAGGCTAGAAAATATAGTGAGAGAGAAAATAGATAGGCTCAAAGGTTAGCCTAAATTGTTATAATTTCATGGAGAAATTTATAACATTGAAAAAATCTTTCTTGAACAACCTTGTTATTTTGAAATATGTTGTAAGCACTTGTTAAACTCAATGTCCCAGAACTAACCTATGAAACATTGAGGCTAGATAATTAACACATAGACCAACCTATTTTATATGCAGCATGCTTGCATATAAATATTTAAAAATTGAAATAATCCTTATGACCATATAGTTCTAGTCAAATTAGGCCCAAGTCACCTTGATGCACTATATCATCATTGACATTAAGAAACTCCCAGTTACACATAATAATGAGAAAATTCACTTTGGATGCAATAAATAAATGTTAGAGATAAGGGATGAGATCTTTCACCAACTACATAATTTAATTAAATTTAGAATAAGAGTAAATCTATACACATTCAATTCTTGTAGCCTCATACTATTAGTAGCTCACTCCTATAATGGAATAGACCCAACAAGGAGAGAATGAGCCAATGGATAGATGCACAAAGTTAATAATTTATTTTTTCTAGAAGAATATTGTAATTTATCTATCATTTCATACACATTGACATAGAAATATTTCAATGGCACACAAATGAGAATCTAATAATCCTTACGAGATAAGGATCATATATGTGAGCTCTCAAATAATACATCATACTAGAAGGGTATGTGCAGGATCATCATGGAAAAAACAGGCCCTTAAGTGACAATTTTTTAAAAAAAATCAGAGTTAGGGAACTTGACGTAAAAATTTGAATAAGTTATCTATATTATTTTAAAAATATGTAATAATAGAATCTATAGCAAATTGAATGTAGTTTCTAAACTATTAGGTTTATTTTTTAAAAAGAAAATCTAAAAATTCTATTTGATGAAAATTTGAAATTTCAATGTAGTGGTATTTAAATTTCAGGGAAAAAATAAGAAGTAGATGTCTGTAACCACCCTAACCACAATAAAATGATAATATTTTTTTATAAGATTTTAGATATAAGTAGAAGACTCATGTCTCGATATGATGCATATTTTTAAATTTTTTTCCAAGTAAATAATTAATTATGAATTTTTTATTACAATTTTAAAAATATAAAACTCATATGTCTGACCACCTTAACTTGGTCAATACTTTATGAAATTATTATTATTATTTTTTAATTCTATAGTATGCAAAGTATGCAAAACATAGAATGCGATGCATATTTCATATTAAAAAAATGTGATACCACTTGAAAGCTATAAATGTTTTTCAATCATTCTATCAATTAGGATTTTAGTCATAATTGAAATAGAAAATGAATAATAATAATTTATTAAATTCAAAGTAAAACATAATTTATATTGGTGGAAAGTTGATAATCTCTTTTAAAAACTCTTTTCGTTTTATCAATTTTGGGTTAAAAAAAAAGCCGTTAGCCACATACCCATCATATCGCCACTTTTTGGCTCATCATGATCATGCACATACTCAGAAATATGGATCAAGGTAGAGAAAAATAGTTTTAAAATTTTTGTAGTAGATCATTGGCTAATGTACATAGCCTAGTACAAGGTAGGATGGAATAAGATTTTGATACATGGAAGGGAGTTGTGAGTAGATGGTGCAAAGGTAGGATAATAAAGGAGGATGACATGGCATATTAATTGTTGGTGTATTCCCAAGGGAAAGTGCACAATGTGTTAAGTTGGAGACATTGTAAACACTTAATAAAAGAATGTGACAGAGGAGATTAATGGTTGGTACAATCCCAAAGGGATACCAAATCTTGGGAAGCTCTATGAGTGGACCAATAGATGATATAAGGTGAGGTGATAGATAATGGGGCCTAATTTCATGTGCTTATATGTTCCCATAAGAAAGGGTGACATCCTTGGTGGGCCCAAAAAATATCAATGAGCTAGCATAATTATTAGAGTCTAAGCTCAAAGAATGAGATCTCACATTGGTAGGAAATGAAGAGAAACAAGTACATAATGAAAAGTTGAGATATAGAGACCGTCTATTGCTACACCTTAGGGATGCATCAAAGCTTGAGGAGATAAACTATCTCTAATGGTTGGTCTAAGTTGAAACCAAGTATTATATTGCTTGGTGTAAGGAGTTGTGCCATTGGCTCAATGGTGATGAGTTTTTATCAAATTAGGTTAAAAAGAATCTATGAGTGAAAGTAGACATAAAAAATGCATCTCATTGAATAGGGAAATTATGGTGAGACTTGACGAGCTTAGTGTAATGTATGCTTTCAAACAAATAAGGGTCATAATATCAAAGAGCCAACATGGAGGATCCAAGGTTTCACACAACATGGAATAAGCAGATAAAATTTTGTTAGAGTAGGAGCATGCGACCTATTAGATGAGTTCAATAGCTTGTAGAAGCTGATGAGAACAACATGGAATATACAAGTATGAATAAGATCATGATACACATATGATGCGTGATAAGAGTAATAATCAATTTTATTAGTTCAAGAGGACCAAAGAGTGCTAATTGTAGTAGATTGAGGGAGTAGGAGCGCAAAAGAGTGAATATTATTGGTTAAGAGGACCAATGATCATTGAGCATATGGAAGGTTGTGATAAATCATTAAGGCCAAGTTTGAGAAAATCAAAAGCTTGTGTGGGATTTTAAATGCATATGGTTAGCATGAATGACAAGCAAGAGCTTAGCTAGAAGTACAAACAAAAGCAATGAAAATGTGTGGGAATGAAGATTATTAGGAGTTTGAATTTTAGTGGCTTCAAACACAAAATGGACTTGGGTGTATTGATGGAACAATATTGTGCTAGACATTGGTTTGCTAAGTCAATCATCTAATGTTTTTTGTTTAACTACTTATTTAACTATTTATGTGTCCATGCATATATTTAGTAGTTTAGATATATATTAAAAATAATATTTATGTGAAAAAAATAAAATAGTTCTTGAAATAAAAATTAAAAGTAAATAATATATTTTCATTTAACTTTTTGAAAAATTATGTGGGTCATTACTACAAAAAATAAAAGAGTGATTCAATTAAAAAAAATAAAGTTAGTAATGTCTAGATTAAAATAGGTCTAAAAATAAAATAATGTATGTATGTATGTATTTTCTTCTCTATATGTTTGCCTATTTATATGTCAATGTCTTTACGTTGAAGTTTAGATATATACTAAAAAATAATATTTATATAAATATTGTAAATGAATATACTTTTATATATTAATCTAAGATAATTATATGAATGCATATAATTATATACATTTTAATTTAGATTAATTAAGAACAAATGTGAATGATGACATAATATATGATAATGTGTGTATCTTAAACCAACATGAATATATTAAATGTATCATATTTAAATGATGTTGAAAAATATCAATTTTAAAAATATTTGTAACAAATTAATATAAATATCTCAAAATTCTTAATATAAATGTTTGTTTTGCTTAGGTTAATTTGTAAAATGCCATTCCACTTAATTGTTGCATTCTCATGATTTTCAGATTGCATGGTGAAATGGTTAATTTGGCAAAAATTGTGATGTAGACACCGAGTATTCACTAACGAAACAGTGAAAGCTCAACATCAAAGGACTACACTAGCGATGACTTCGGAAATAGAGGCCGGGCCTTGTATAATGAATTTGGTTGAGAGGAGCTACTGTACAACACCAGGCTGGCGTTTAGCAACTTTTCAGGAAGCAAAACACAACTTTGAAATGATAAAGCAACAGGAATGGGAATGGGGAAGAGCCCGTCTTCTTGAAGGCTGGATAAGCGGCCCACGGTATAACATCCAAATGGGAGATGACTTCAGAAGCTATTTGGGATACATGCTTCTTATACAAATCCAGCCATCACCAAACTACAGCTCGGGTATATTCTTTTCTTTACATATTTTTCTCTATTTTCGACTCACATTCAAACGATTAGTGAGCCTATTGCCAGCCTCGTGACTCAACTAGCTTTACAAAATGTCGTTCAGGTAATTCAGACAATGCCAGGAGTATGTATGCAGATGTTCCCCTCACCGACAGACTGAGAGAAGTGGCATTACTTTTGTGCGTTGAAGACTGGAATTATGAAGTTGTGTACTGGCTGCTCAACTCTTGGGCTTAAAAAGACACTTTTAACCCACTAGATATAAGAGAGGGCAAAATACCTTTCAGCAATAGAACGACATTTGTAGAGATGAACAGAATAATATGTCATATGGGCAAAATACTTGGCGAAGAGGGACTTGCCAGTGAGAAAGCTAAGGGGAGAAAAGTTTCTCGAGATTCAGTACAAGAAGTGATGGTTAGCGTGGGAGAGTCCTGTTGGGACAAGTTCAGTGAAGAGCATAAGAAGATCCTAGAGAGAACATTTCTAGAAGGGATACATTCATCTATTACAATTATAACTCAGAATGATGATTGCTCAAAATTGAATTGGTTTCAGGAATTTGCCACTCAAGGACACACATCAGATGCCGTGTGGAATTTTTTGTGGTACATCATCTCCTCCTCCACTGTAGCAGGCATCGTAACACGTAGTCTTTCTTTAGTGATGAATGAATGGAAAAGAAACGATCACCTCTCAATGGATTCCATTATTTCCACCGCCATACTCTTTGAGCTCTCTGGGTATGAAAGAAGTGAGGCGTACTGGATCCTCGAACATACATGCAAGAATGCAGGAAGTGATGATCGGCAACGTTTCTATCATATGCTGCAAAATACACCCTTCGCCTACTACGACAAAACTGGGAATTACGATGTTCTCAATAAGATTTTATACTATGCATCGTCCCGGAATAATTTTCTGGTGAAGGAGCTATTAGAGTGGGGCGCCCAACCACAAATGAACATTGGCCCGCACCGACTGAATACGGCTCTAGAATCTACTATAAAATTTGATTGTAACGAAGAAATGGTAAGAAGTCTTCTCGACAAATGTCATTCAAAAGAAGAGTACGCCAATGCAAGAGATAAAGAAGGAATGGCTGCTCTTCATTGGGCGTGTGGACCACATGGTGATGTAAGCGTTTGTCGAACGATTCTTGAATACGGGGGAAGGCCGGATGTTCCAGACGGTAGAGGCCGCCTCCCCCTCCACTATGCAGTTGAGAACCGGCGTCAAGATATTGTCGATTTGCTAATTGGGGGAGGTGACAGCGATACAGAGCAGAGTGAGGGTATCTCTGAAAGGAGGAAGAAGATGGTTCTTTGGAAAGACAAAGATAGGGCGAGCCCTCTGGATATAGCCGTCAAGAAAAATAACATAAAGCTAATGGTGAAGCTATCGTCTGTTTCTGAACAAGTGCTAGAAACATATTTTGATAAGACACTTTCTACCGACCTTCTGCGCAAGTTTGCCTCTGAAGGCAACACAGAAATTGTGAAAAAACTAATGGAGGGAGGAGCTGATCCACTTGCTTGCGATGAGCAGGGTCAAACAGCTTTGCACTATGCTTCCATGTGTGAAGATGACCATAAAGCATTTGAGTTAACTGAGTTAATGCTCACGAAATTTACTAGCGAGGAAGAGAAAGAAAAATGGGTAACCAAACAAGATGTTAAGGGTAAAACGGTTCTCCATATTGCAGCTATGAAAGGACACAAGCACTTCTGTTACAAATTAGTTGAAATAAATGAAGACATTGTACAAAAAAGGGATACAGATGGGCGAACTCCTGTTTATGAAGCAGTTAAAGGGGGCCACTATAATATCTATCGGTTGGTACACGAAAGGCACTTGGCATATAAAGTAGATTCCATTGTGGACCGCAGCGGGCTGACATTACTACATGTGGCTGCTTCAAAAGGCAAAAGGTATATAGCAGATGACCTCCTCAAAAGATCAGAGAATTCTAAAGCATATGTGAGGACAGCAGACGTCCTTGGACAGACGGCGCTTCATAAAGCCGCTAAAGGTGGGCACGCGGATATCATAAAAGTTTTGTTGTACTGGGGAGCTAATCCCCTTTCCGAAAGAGATTGTGATGGGAGAACGGTATTTCACTATTTCGCGCCAACACTGTTAACTGAAGAGGATGGAAAAGAAGTTGCCAAATTGCTGTTAAATAAGTGTGGATCCGATGAAAAGAAATTGCTTTTGCTATGGGCATCCGCTACAGGGTTAGGCACTGCAGACCAACATCTAAGAGATTCTACACTCAGAGAGTTTCTTTTACAACAAAAGGAGTATTTCACTGAAAAAGTAGGGAAGGAAATTTTTTTATTAAGGATAGCTGCATGTCTAGGTGATATTGAGATGACCAAAGAATTGCTTACAAGGGGTGCTCAAATCGGGGACATTAAGAACCACAAGTGGAGAGAAGGCTTAAAACCAGAAGAGAAAAAAAATGTCCTAAAAGGTATTCAATCTACTTTGAAATATTCTGCTTTATTTATTTCCTTACATTTGATATTAGACAAAAGAGATTTTGTTATTATTGAGCGCTTGGTTGTCTGCAGTTTCCGAGCGAATTCAAAGCATTGCAGAACAGGGAAACGATCAACCAACTACATTTGACAATCTGGGTAAAATATAATCTGTCTTCTTTTCTAAGGCAAAAAGGGGTTTTAATTTTTTTTGACCTAATCCAAATTTGTTATTACTAATTTTACAGGAAGAAGTGACTTTGCTTATGGTCTTGCCGCATTGCTTTTGAACCCTTATTTAAAGCCTCCTATTACAGTGGGTATCTCTGGTAGTTGGGGTATGGGAAAATCGAGTCTGATGATACAGGTAAATTTAAATTGTCACGTTAAAATTTTTCTCTTCTTACATAAAGTTTTGATGTGTTTGGTCTAAAGTCTAGTTCGCTTTCGTTCAATACAGACAGAGGGCATTTTGTTGAAGACAGCCGCACAACTGGCATTATTGCCATCCAAAATGACAAGTTCAAGTTTTCCTGGTTTTCAAATTTTAGAACACTCTGAAAAGGGCAAAAAGAAATACCACCAAATTAAGACAGGCATAGATTTATTGGTCAATGACACAAACTCACAAAACAAATTCTTTCAAATTATGAAGAATAAGGTAATACGCTGGATGATGATTAAAAAAAAAAAACTGGACAGGATGACAAAAGTAAAATTCATATTTAGAAAATAACGTAACTCTTTCCTTTCAACTATTTTTGCCTAATTAAATGATTAAATGTTAAATGTGAATGTTTACTAGGAGGGGCATTCAATTAGGAAGAATAAGATTGCCGAATGGTGGAGGAAGATAAACAATAAACCAGGCACAATCCCAGAGGTAAAATTAAACTTTGGAACATAATATAACTGCATTCTTTCAACTGTTTTGAACTAATTCAGCGTTAAATGCGATTGGTTACTAGGAGGTAGGCTCAACTACGAAGAAAAAATATCGAAAATCAGACACAAATGCAGAGGCAAAATTTAAATTTAGAACATCATATAATTTTTTATTTTTTTTTATAATTTATTTCCATCTATCGCCAAAAGCTAAATGTGGTTGTTTTCTAGGAAGGAGACTCAGTTTGTAAGTTTCTGAACAAGTACCAGGCTAAATAACATCATACATTTAAATCACTAGCTGCTATGGATAGCACTGGCATGGTAAATCTCTTGGCTTAACAAAAGCTTCCTTATTGTCTTTTGTTCTAATCTATCTTCTTTTTTAAGTCTAACTTTTAAACAATTTTTCATTCTCAGTTTAAAGCAAAAGAACAAAAATCAGAATCAGAAATTGATACTTCAACAGAGGGAAGTGTGCCTGCTATATTAACTGTCCGGTATAATGCATGGAAATACAGAAATGAATCAGAGGCATTGGCGGGCATGGCAGTGGAGATCACAAAAGGAATGGAAGGAATAATGACAGAGGCCCAATGGTTGAGCACCTGTTTGAGAAATACTTGGAGAAAGCAGAAACAGGTTATCTGGATTGAAATTTTTTTTCCGTGCCTCCTTGCAGTTCTATTGGCCATCTCGTTTACTTGGATCATATGGCTGTTGCTGGATAGATACAACATCAAGGAATCAGTAGAGCTAAAATACGCATCTTTACCTCTAACTGTTGTCGTAATGGTATGGACTCTTGTAAAGAAAGTGATGAGCACAGTAAATCCAGTTAGTGTTCAATTAATGAATTATATGAAACTTCCAGACCACACAGAAAAGCTTGGTTATCAGGAACGGGTAATCTCTGATATTACTTTCTTGAAAGAAGAAATTAGCAAAAGGCCTTACTGTCTGTGCACTGTTGCTTCGTGCATATGGCATTTCATAACAGGATCTTTCATTATTTCATTGCTATCTTCTAAATACGATGGAGAGATCTTGGCCAGTTCGATACCCAGTGCTAATCTTCGAACAATTGTATTTGTTGATGATCTTGACAGTTGTCAAGAATCTGTCATTCTTCAGGTAAGTTTATAAGTAATTTATTTTCAATACAAATTTTACATTGTCCATGCAACTGAAATTGTGCTAAAACAGTTTTTCTATGCTATACAGGTCTTATCCGCTATTAATCTTGTATTAGCTGTCTGCGAAATTAGTGTCGTTCTAGGAATGGATAAAGAATTGATCCAAAGGGCCATTTTGAAAAAGCATGGAGATAAGTCCTTGAAAAATAGTAAGAAGCTTGCAGATAAGTATTTACAAAAGATAATACACCTGCCATTAGACCTCCCTGACCCAAATGAAGTGCAATCAATGAATTTTTTGGAACGACAGTTGGGTGTATTCAAAATACAAACTAAAAAAGACCATTTAAATTCAGAAGCAGAGGCACAAGATGACTCTACACAAGAAATAGAAAAGGCTTATCGTGCTCTCTTTCCTGTAATTCAGTGGAGTTTCTATCCAGGAATACCAGACCTTAGTAGTTTTATTCGCCCAGATCCTTCTATTCAAGTAAGAGTATTGATTAAGACATAAACAGCCGTCAAATCTACAGAAATAATTTAAACCCATCTCATACATTTGTAATGTTATCACTGGGAGCATCTAATAATAAACATCGTTTCTCGTAAATAGAAGCTAGCAACTCGAAAACAAGAAAAGGTCAACGGGAAACACAGGCACCTGAAATGGCTGTCATAGATATCCAAGCATCAAATGGAACATGTGGGTATCTCAATACTTTTTTAGATAATATTCTGTGCCAAATCTAATTTTCAATTTATATATTTAGTCTCAGCAATTCGTACTCCTAATAATTATTAAAGAAGAAACATTATAAATAAATAAATAAATAGTAAAAATGGGTTTTTTTGTTTCACCAAACTATGTGTCGTTCATCCTAATGCTTGGAGGACAGGATAAATATTATTACTATACAACAGTGCTGAGCCATCTGTACATTATAACTATGCTTGGCTATGTTGTTGAAAATGCTATTTGTAGAAATATTGTTGAAAATGTCATCCTTAGAACTATTGTAGACTTCCTTTTAGCATCCAGCACTAATATATGATTTGGTACTTCTTTACAGATGGTAGTAGCTCACTACAGACACCAACAGAAATAAAAGCTCCGACAAAATCAGATGCAACGAAAGGTAATTTTAGTGCATATAGATTAGAAATAAAATAATTGTTAATAATATATTTCTGGATTACACGCCATTAATGGTTATGATTTATTTCTATTTAGAAATGTTTCCATTATGAACAATGAACAATGGAAATATCACTTCTCTTATCACCGTATACAAATTTTATATCCAGCAATGAATGTGTAATCAGTTTATTTAAGTGTTAATTTTCTTTTGGCATCAAGCATTAATATATGGTTTTGTATTTATTCATAGATGTGAATGACGAGTGTTTATGGAATCAACTATGTAATTTTTTTTTTGCAACTACAACAAAATAAAAGTTCCACCACCAGGTACAATAGAAGGTAATTTTAATTAATCTAAATTATAAAAAAAAAAAATTAATTATACATACAAATTTCATGATTGTTTGTCATCCATTGAATTAATGTTGGCTTCGTTTGCATTAAGAATTAATATATGGTTTGATATTTATTGATAAGAATTAATATATGGTTTGATATTTATTGATAGATGCTAGTAGTTCACTACAAACAACAAACAGAAAAGGCCGTCTGCCACTGTCAAATGCAGCAAAAGGTAATTTAAGTGTATCCAGATTATAAATAAAATAATTAATTAATAATACACAGAAATTCCATTATTAATTAAATAACATTTTATATTTTCTATCCACTAACGAATGTGCAATCACTAATCTTCATGCAGGTGACCAAAATTTCAGTGAGTTGATCCCCATAAGGGAGTTGTTGTTTGTAAGATACAGCGAAGGAGAGCGAGACGCTTTTTGCCACTTCCAAAATTTGGCTACGGATTTCCGAAAATTGCCTCGAGAGTGGAAGCGTTTTCTCAACTACCATAGATTGGTTTGGTATATCTTCCTTATAAACAATGAAGCCAAGGATTTAGATGGATGGCAGGTTCAGCTCATTACTTGGATATTTATATGTTGGGAGTTTGAAGAAAATATTAATATTCTTGTACAGGTATGCATAAGTTTAACAATTTTTTTTTATATATATGGGGTACATGCTTAGATAATTCTAATTAAGTTTGCTAACATTTTTGGCAGAGATGGAATAGTATTGGTGTTTTGAAAGCCTATAAATCGAAACAGAAACCAAAAGGGCCTCGAAAATCAAAACGAATACCTGAGGGACCTTCTCTACGAGCGATCGTGGAGCACTGCATAAATAATGAGAGCTGGATCATTGGCACCAACAAGGTTAAGAAGATAGCTGGGACTTGCAATGGAATAGATACAGATAAAATTTCAAAGGCTTCTGAAAATAAAGACCAATCAATAGGGAAATTGGAAGAGATCGTCAAAGAGAAGGATGTTCCAAAATGTAAAAATACAGAGGATTCTGATAGCAGTAACAGGGAGCAAATGAACATGAAGGAATGTGTTAGTGAACAAACAATGCTAGTAAGAGATGACACTAAAGGTGGCAATTACTCTGAAATCAGTGAAGTGCCAAGAACACAGAACTTGATCACAGTTGTGAAAGAAAAAAATGGCAAGTTAGAGGAACAAATATTAATGGAACTAGGTGCCCTCAAGAAAGAAATGAAAGAGGAAATGAAGGAACAGGTTGATGCCCTCAAGAAAGAAATGAAGGAGCATATGGATTCTCTCAAGAAAGAAATAAACCAGCTGAAAGAGCAGGTGGAATCCCAGCAAGTCTGTAAGAGTGAAAAAATGGATGAGGAAAAGCAATTGAGCTGGCGGAGATTGGCATATGCATTGCGCAAATATGATGTCTCAATGGAAGGTATACACGCATTTCAGAGGTTTAGATTCTATTGTGAAGCTGGACATCTTCCATGGCCATTGCCTCGGAAGGAAGGGGAGAATGAAGGCTCTTAACTTCTCCAAATATCAAATGGATATTGAAAGATAGTCCAACTTTATCACTACGGCTTAAATTCAAGAATTTTAGGGTGGGGGGCATTGCAAGGAACATAATGCTATTGGTTTGCAAAGCCAATTTGAAGAGTGCATTAAGATATTGCAGATCTTAAAAATCACATTTTCTATTTTTAAGTTTAGACCATCTATAGATGACTCTAGAGCTTGAAAAGAAAGTAAAAAATAAATAAATAAACAATTTAAATAGTGTAATTCTTTGTCTACTAGAATTCTCAATTATAATTTTTTTATATTATATTTCTTTTTAATATTTTAAGATATAATAATTTGGTTAGTTTTTGACAAGTGTATGATTGATGTTAGAATTATAACTCTTTTAGTTTTATTGTAGTTTATATTTCAAGTGGAATTTGAAGATGCTAGTTATAAGATTAAATATGATTGTTGTATGATTGTATTAAGGTTGTCTTGTTGTAAAATATGATTAAAATTTTAAGAAAAAATTATCACATGAAAATAGATGTTAGATTTATTGTAAATTTTTTTTATATGATCATTTATTTATTAATTTAATTTATGAGTATGCTTATTTTATATATATATTCAATTTATTAATATATTTTTAAAATGAAGTATGTCATAATATTTGAAGAGTAATATTGAATTGATAATTGTCATGGAAAATTTGCTAGATACAAAGTTGACAATCAAATCTTATAGTCTTTGTTTTGATTTAAAGGATTTGATCTCCTCCTTAGAAGTAAGGAATTTAGTTGTTATTGCATGACTACATGTCGTCATATGATTATTTTCACATATAAATCCCTTAGAATTGAGTATTTTTAGGTTCTTTATTTATTAAATCTTGATTTGAATAAATTTTCTAAATTAGACACTTCAAATTTATGCTTATTCGATAATGAATTTGACTTAACCTAGATGGAAGGAGAATCAAATAATTTTTAATGAGAGACTTGTTATTTGTAGATTATGCTTGAAGCTAAGTATTGTTAAAGTTTTGATCAAGATGGTTAAATGTGATGATATCAAACACAAACCCAATATGGAGGATATTAAATTATAAAGGGTCATCTCTATTAGGAAATTAAGGTTTACATACAATAAATTAGTTAATAGTTGTTAGTTTTAGGGAGTTATTCCCATAAGGGAATTTGGAGTTGTTATTCACAAGAATGCAATGCTTTATAAGCATTTGCAATAAACATTGTAATGTATTGAAACAAAACAATATATTATTATACATTTATTATTTTGTACAAATGATTTGATCTAGTTATTTGTGTGAGTTCTACCATTTTTAACATGGTATTAGAGCAGTAAAAACTTATGTGCATGTGTGTAGGAATCTGGAGGTGTGAGTAGAAATTTTGTGTCGAAGATTATACCATGGTGTGTTAAATGGTTAAAACTGTTAGTGTCCAAGGTAGTTTCATAGATCAATATGTAATTTGAAATCAATACCAATGGAATTTTGAATGTCTTGGTGGAGGGTAAGATTGTTGGTGTGAAGAAAAAGATTACAATTAATTTAGAGCATATGAAAACTTTTGTGGCTATGCAAAATGGTTGAACAAGAGATAATAGTGGCAATAGTTGGGGGAATCAAAGGCGGTTCTCAGAATGGTTGACAAAGCTTCTCATACATGCTCCTTTTAACATCATTATTTTTTTAGCACCACTAAATAAAAGTGATTATCATGGCTAGTTTGAATATTATTTTCTCCAACAATAATCACGTGGCTCATACATGAGACATACCAAACTCTCAAGGTTTATTTTTATAATAAGTAATTTAGTTTTCCTTTTGTCAAGGTTTTTTAAATTTTGGATACTTTCTATGATCTCTCTAGGAATAGGATTGTAAGAGTCTCACTTAATGTGAGTGGTGTGGGGATTTCATTAACTACCAATGATGATGCATTAATTCACTACTATCTATGTTTTGGACCACTACTCTTTCATTTCAGGGTATTGCAATATTTATTAATATTTTTAGAAGATGTTGAAAGCCTTTCCCTACATAGAAGAAACAACCAAATAAATGGTAGTTATTGCTTGTTCATTTCAAAATTTTACTTAAAGGTGCATAATGCAATTTGTAATGGCTTTGTTTGGGGTTGAAGTCTAGTCAAAATTGCATATCGTGAATGAGCAAAGATCATTTTTTGAGAGATTATTGATATGCAAGTGAAGCAAAAGTTGGGGTTATGGGTCTACAAATTTAATTAAATATGATATAATGCTTTATCTTTTGGGATGGATATGATATGTGTCACTAGGAATATTTTTGATGCCTACTGAAAGCCCTATTTTCTGAAAGCTTATCATCTAGGAGAGATATCCTAGTTACCGCTCACCATCCAATCACTGCTCACTCTATGCTCACTTAACTACCCCAACCACCCCCCCCCAAAAAAAAACTTTTGACCCACTAAAAAGCTTTATTTAATTAAATAAAAATTTGCAAAAGTACCAATACATGTTCATAACACAATGTGTAACTAACCAGTGTAGGTAGTCAATTACACATGCATTTGCATTTACAATAGAAATCTAGTTGCACACAAAAAAAACTCATTTACAACTTATAAAAAACTTTTATTGTTACAAATACCCCCACTTGCAAAAGGTGCCACCCTCAATACATATTATATTAATAAATACATATGCACACTTAATGGTGTTTCACATGACATAATCACAAACTCCTATCAACTCTATGGGATGTCAAATGCACATTCTTCAACACTCTCTTTGTCACCTGCATATATTAACTCCATTCCTTATAGGTATCTGCACAATTAAATACTAGTGTAAGGCTCACCAAATAAACATCAAATCCAAATATAATGTTGAATTTAGTCAATTCATCTTTAAAAAACCTACATAATTGGCAACTACAAATTCAAATGATCAAATAAATTCAAATTTGAAACACAACAACCAAATTGAATGCATTGAATTGTCATATTCGAATTACTAAATAAGAGGGAAAGTAGCTAGCAACATTCACAATTGCTAGAGTGAAGAAATATTTTCTACAAACTATAGAGTATCGATATACATTTTCTGCACATTCCTTCAATATCCACAATTTTCAGGTTGGTACGTTCTACATTCTACTTATAGTTATTTTCATGAACTGTGCATTTAATAGTTATATTTATGCAATGTCTTTTTATATGTTATAAGTAAATGAGGGTCTTTTTTGGTAATGGGTTATTTCTTACAAACCCCATTTACAAATTCAATAAATTATGTGTTCATTTACTATTTTCAATTATTTATCATGGTTTATTTCATAAAAGGATCCTTTATATTTTGTGTCTCTTGTTCATTCAACAAATCGATATAAACATGTTGAATCATTTGTTACACATATATTCTCTAATTCATATAACACTTCTTGATATCCAAAATAAGTGTACACATCAGCTTGCATTTTCATTATGTGTGTGTGTGTGTGTGTATCCTTTGGCTATCCAATAAAACAAAGTAGCATTCATTTACTATAAAATATTTTAGTAATTATTGTTAAATGTTTTACCTATGTTGAAATCTAAATATGCTCAATGTGTGAAATATGTCTAAAGTTTCACTTGACAATAAAGACATAGAAGAATACATTTGAAGTGAATATAAATGATATACATACATACATACACACATACACACATATATATTTATATGTGTGTGTGTGTATGTATATGTATTTGAAAATGTAAATGGAAATTAATAAATTAATGTAATTGAAATTGTAAATTATTTAGCACATAGAAAATTGCAGCATATCTATAAATTAAATGAATGCATATGTGTATGTATATGCAACATATCCATAAATTAATGTAATTGAAATTGAAAATTATTCAACACATATAATATGAAATCAATAAAATTCTAAATTCTAAATGTAACTGTAAAATGAACATTATAAAAGAAAAAAATGTCTACTGGGTCATTGCCAAAGTAAATTCTTGAAAGACTTTACTTGAATTGTTAGCTTACAAATTGACATGCTCTACAAACCTCCTAGCCATTTGACATGCCTTCCACAACAAAAACATATAATAGAACAAACATAAATGAATAATAGTTAATGAAATAACTAAAAAGATATTAGTTATTGGAGGAACAAGTGCATTATTAAATTGAAAGTTAGAGCCATATGAACAAAACATCCTTAATTATGTGGTGTGTTAACAAACACATTGACTGAATTTCCTGCCATGAACATTGCCACACCACTTCTCCTTGTTCTCTCGTGCCTATAAGAAAATATTTACAACCGAGGCTAGTAACAAATAAACATCATAGGACTTTTGTAATAATGCATGTACAACACATAATTAAACAAGTTCAACATCTTAATATTTTCATATGGAAAACATATATATATATATATTCAAGTTATATTCAACAATTCTCATCATCCTTTGATATATGAGGAATGTGTAAAGGATGCCAATCAATGCTTTTTAGTATGGAGAGGATATTAGTAGAGGAGAATAATTGTGAATGCCACTAGCTACTTTCCCTCTTAGTTAGTAATTCCAATATAACAATTCAATGCATTCAATTTGGTTTTTGTGTTTCAAATTTGAATTTTTTTAGGGATGATACGATCATTTTAATTTTTAGTTGCCATTTACATAGGATTTTTAAAGGTGAATTGATTGAATTTTGCATTATATTTGGATTTTATGTTTATTTGGGGAGCTTTATATAAATAACTTTTTCGCATGTTTGTATGCATGCATACATTTATAGAAACATAATCATACATGCATACATTCATAGAAACATATACATACATATACTTTGCAAAACATAAAAGACCTGATAGCCTTTCACTATAACCATTGATTATATTTAAGAAAGGCCCTAATTGTGTCAATATTAGGGTGCAATTATAAAAAGTTATCATGAACATATACTCTCAAAAGTGAATGGGTCAAATTCATAGGTTAACATTGGAGGTTTACATTAGTAGTCATAACAGTCCACACCTACACATTAATCACCAATCCTTAACACCAAACACCACTACATATTCACTCCAATTAATAGGCACGTTTGGTTCGATGGTGGATTAGTTGGCAATTAAACTTCATATATTCATAGAAATCTGGACAGATTCATATACATACATACATATTAATATGAAGACAAAAGCTTACCCATTTCAAAGGTATTGAAGCATTCAAAGCTTAAGACTGATTATATGCCATTTGAGGCCAAGAGGAAGGTTTTTGGGTCTTATGATATGTTGATGAATGATCAATCTATGATTCCATTATTGCCTACATGATTTGGTGAAGACCTTTTTTAAGAAGAAGAAGAATCCTATTATGATGATATCGAAGAATTGGTAGAATGTCAAGCCTTTGCATTTGAAGATGTTGGGAGTGTATGGAAGAAATGGCAGAATTAAACTTTAGATAATCACAGACAGTGGACAAAATCATATATGTATGTATAGATACATATATACATACATAAATAAATAAATAAATATATATATATACACATACATATATATTAATATGTGGTCATACATATGAATATGAAAGCTTACCCATTTCAAAGGTACTGAAGCATTCAAAGCTTAAGAATGATTATATGCAATTTGAGGCTAAGAGGAAGGTTTGTGGGTCTTATGATACATTGATGGATGATCGATCTATGATTCCATTATTGCCTACATGATTTGGGGAAGACCTTTTTTAACAAGAAGAAGCATCATATTACGATGATACCAAAGAATTGGCAAAATGTCAAGCCTTTGCATTTGAAGATGTGGTCATGCATATGAAGATGAAAGCTTGCCCATTTCAAAGGTATTGAAGCATTCAAAGCTTAATATGGATTATATGCCATTTGAGGCCAAGAGGAAGCTTTTTGGGTCTTATGATACATTGATGGATGATCAATCTACAATTCCATTATTGCCTACATGATTTGGGAAATAACTTTTTTAAGAAGAAGAAGAAGCATCCTATTATGGTGATATTGAAGAATTGGTAGAATGTCAAGTCTTTGCATTTGAATATGTTGGAAGTGTATGGAAGAAATGGCATAATGTAAAACATTATTTTGTGTTCAATTTCCAATTTAAACTTCACATATTCGTAGATAGTGGACAAATTCATATATGTATTTATACATACATACATACATACATACATACATATATATATATAGGTATATATGTATATATGAATGAATATATGTATGTATATATACATATTAATATCTTTATATGTGATCATACATATGAAGATGAAAGCTTAACCATTTCAAAGGTATTGAACTATTCAAAGCTTAAGACTGACTATATGCACACACACACACACACACATATATACACACACATATATATAGACACATATGTATCTATATATTTATATGTATACATACATATATATACATACACGTGTTTATATATATAGATATATATACATACATATATATGCATATGTGTATGTGTGTGTGTATACATACATATATAATTAAATTACATGTTTAAATATACATTTTTATGACATAAAACACATGCTTGGCTTTTATGAATTAACTGAGATATATAAAATGGAGGCTTCCATCAATTAACTAAGAAATATCTAAAACTACAATGAAAATGTGAGCTATTAAGTAAATAATGTAGGATACAAATTTCAAATTGTATAATGAAAATGTAAGTTGTTAAGTACAATAAAAATGTGAGTTGTTAAGTAAAGAATGTAGGATACAAATTTCAAACAATACAATGAAAATGTAAGCTAATATATGTATGGTGCTATGTTGTATGTATACAAATATCAAACAACTTTCAAACAATACAATGAAAATTTAAGCTAATATATGTATGGTGCTATGTTGTATGTATACAAATATCAAACAACCACGAAACCCTTCAAGGGTCCACAAAAATGTTGAATACTTAGATCCAGGAGTACCATTGTTTGCATTTTCAAAGGAGAATGATGTTCGTCATTACCTCAAACCATGGAGAGTAGACAATAGCAAATCATCAAGGGTTTACATATATATGTACATAAATAGATATATATATATATATACACATATGTGTATAAAAAATATGTATATATGTATATATATGTAACATATCAACCATTCACTAAAGTAAATTTTCCTAAGTTTTCACTTTGCAAGTAAATATACTATGTCACAATCCATTGCAATAGAAATTTTCTTTTCTTTATCGAGAACAAATGAATATAGATATCATAATAATGAACAATAATGATTCCATTCCAATATAATAAATTCATGATTACAATATTTCTAAGAACGTGTACAAAGTACATTCATAGCTCAACCGAGCTTCAAGCAATAAATATAGATAGTCCAGGAACTTTCTTTCAAATCTTGGTCTTCTTGTCGCCTGCTAAAGAGGAGAAGCATCACTCAAGTGCTTTTTCGTCAACCATGGACTCATATGCAGTCCCCTGCACATCTATTGTTTGATAGATGGCCCTACCCTTCAACAAAGAGATTGGTGGAGTAACCTCATAACAACAGTTACCAAATGAGGTTAGTGTTGTGTCCTACATGGCTAGAACTTGCAAACCCACAATCTAGAACTAGCATGCAAATAAATGGATCACAGTGAATTAACAATGGAGCCAAAGGCAATCACACTACTTTGGCTAAATTTTTCTCACTCAATACTTTGAGTGATAGTCATCCTACTCACATACACTACTCAAGCTCAATTTGACTTTAGGCCACTATATACTATGCATAGGTTTATCCTTCAATGTGTAGTCTATAACCCTAGTGTCAACCTATTCCCTTATTCTATTACTTAATGATAGATCTACTCATAAAGCATAAATTCAAGTTACCCTCCCTTAAGCGGATACTTAAACCCTAGGTGTAACTTAGAAAGCTTCTAATTATAACCAAATAATAGGCTATGGATATCTTTAAGCTATTTTTGCTTAATCATATCTAGTATATAAATACCTATGACAAACAATCTCTCATATTACAAAGTAAATACAAGCACTTCATAGAAAAGTATAAGTTAGCTTCCTTTTACTTTTAAAAGAAAACACTATATTTTCCTAATGCAAGTAATTTCATGCAACCCAATCAAAGCATACAAAAGCTCATTCTTTCATAGACAAAGAGAAATAAGAGAACTAGATCCTCATGCTTGTTTTCGCTAAATCCAATTGTCTAATTTGTTGCAAATCTTTTCCAACAAAAACTTCATTTAATTCTCTCCCACTCAATGCCTCACTAAAATTCACTCTCAAGTTGGTAATAAGAACTCTAGAAATAATTCTCACACTATAAATCTCAGCTCACAGAATAAGTATCTCTTAGATTGAAAATGTAGCAGAATAAGTTTGCAAAGTAATGCATTCTGAACAGGAGAGCTCACTCCTCTATTTATACAGCAAAAAGAGATATTGTAGCCTATAGAAGTGGCATGCAAATTGACAACTTATTCCATGCAAATCAACTTACTTAATTCAGCTCAAAGGTGGAAAATTAACAAGGAGTATACTCAACTTAAAATGCCACATATCAACTTCTTTTGTTGATAGCGCAGGTTATGACTATTTCAATCAACACATGATCAAACAGTGACATTCAATTTCTTCCTAGAATGGACTTCCACAACATATAGAACTTCATATTATGGTGCCAAGGAAGTAGCCATCTCCCTATATTTTGGTGCGGCTTTACTTATTGAATTAGTCATCATTTAAAATGTAACACTTGCATACAGTCGACTAAGTTTATACCCAATAGAAAATAAAGGAATGATGAGTCGCTATATATCATAAATAAGCTTTGACCAATTCCTTACCTTGCTGTAATATTTTCCTATTAACATGCATTTATATTTACTTTGCTATTAGTATTAATCAATCACCATATGATAAGGCATCCTAAGAGTAATTGATGTTTTCTAAGTCAAATGTATTCTATCTCAAACATCGACTAAGTTAAACTCTTCATATCGATTTATTTGTTGCACTATATATTGTGTATAGTTCACTCTTTATTCATTGCCAATATACTTTATATTGGGCCTTTTCAATGCTTGTATATGTTGCATACAAATCGACCTATGATCATGTAATCATTCAACCTCTAAGCATTGCTTATGCTAATCGATTTCCAAGCACATAATCATATTTAAATATATATATTTATATATATTACATACATACATACATACATATATATATCTATATCATGCCAATAAAACTATGTAAACTTTTGATATATAAATGAATACAACCAAGTTAACATTCTCATAGTAATAACACTTACATCGATTGTGTACATATATATATTCCTCTATGTACATGTATATGTATGTGTACATATATTGATACATGTATACATATGGATATATGTATATCATACACACACACATTCGATTGTACATCATACTCATACATATTTACTATTGTATTGATAAATACCTATGTGTGATATATCTATACATATACATATACATATACATGTCATTAGGTCCATTTGATAGTTCCATGTGCATAATCAACCCATTCATAAGTGTGCATAGGTATGCCTACCTATGTACCCTCATGTGTGTGTTCCTTCACATGTTTGGTCTATTATCAACATGCATATGTGTACATATACATATTCCACGTATGTTCAACTCATCAATACAAGGATAGTAAAATAAGGAAGAGCTCATAAAATCCTAAACATATAACATCATCCAAGCATGCATTTAACAGTAATCAAGACCCTTATTAATGTAGAAACATCAAGCTAGGGATGAATTACCAAATCCCAACATAACAACTTGACTCAACCATTCTACTATGAGTGTGTGTAAGCTCAGATAGGTTACATTACTAGTTACCCGACCAAGACCTTCTCCTAAGAGATACTTCCCCTTTTCCTGGAGGATTAATCATATTCTTGCATCAACTAACACATTCCCATGGTAGTCAGTTGTTCAACAAAATATGCATTACATGTTGGGATAAGGTTACATTAACCTTGTAAATCCCAATATTGTATTATTCCATGTATTATTTGTAATTGTTTAATTACCCACAAGGGATGAATAAGTTTCACTGACAGTTTGTTATAGAGTTACTTTTACTGCTCAAGGAATCTTGGTAAATAGTAAATGAGGTGAGGTGGAGAATCTTGGTGCCTATCTTTGGGAAATGTATTTTTGGGCTGTTATGACACATGTCATAAGTTTTAAGAGCATCTATGACAACTTACAACTATCATAAGGTGTAAGAGATTCTATGACAACATATGGCAACAATTATTGTCTTGTAAGTTCCTATTCTTGGTTCTAGGCGCCTATATTGGGAAGATGCCTATGACAAGTGTAAGGGAATATGTAAGAAGATGAATTTGGTATATCCCAAGATATAAATATTGGATTTTTTCCATCTCCCACGAATTTATTTGGTGGATACTCATTTTGTATAAATATGAGACTTGAGAGTGAAGTTTGGGGGTGTAACAAGAGTAACAAGGTGCTGCAGGATTGAAGACTCAAGAGGAGATTGGAGATGGATGCATTGTAATCTTGTTTTGAAGATAATACAACTTGTGCCTCTCTTCTTGGTGGAGTTTTTTCCCACAAGGTTTTCTCCACGTAAACACTGTGTTATGAGTTTATTCCTCTGTTCCATTGCTACCTTGTGTTGTGAACTCTTGCATTCTTATGTTGCTGATTTGTGCCTCTTTGTTGATGCTATCTTATGGTGATGTTATTGCTGTTATAAGTTCATCTAAGGTGGTTTTATCAAGCATGTTAGAGTGGCTGATTTTAGCATCATAAATAAATTGAATCTCTTCATGGTATTTCAAGGATTAAGAAAAGTTATATACAAATTTGCATACAATTTTCAGATATCTATGTTGTAGTAGTCAAAGCCTTGTATCTCACCAATTGGTATCATATCTTGGTGATTTGGTGATTAACAATTGGATTTGAGATTGTTCGTTTATTCCAAAATTACATATAATACATCTCTATAGTTAGAACTTTCATTTCAATAACCATTCATTTCATGTATATGCATCTCTTCACATATAATTTAAATGAAACAACATTCATTCATAATTCATGGATAACAAAGTGCAAGAACAATTTATTCATCTACAAAATCCAAATTACATTCACATTTAACCTACATAGTAAATAGTAAATACACAATTGGGGTGTAACTATATATATATATAATATATATATATATATATATATATGTGTGTGTGTATGTGTGCCATTATATGTATACATATATATACATATTGTAGTGTAGGAAAATGCATACCCTTGCATTTCCACACTTTTTTGGGCCCACCTTGCTTTATTTATCCCTATTTATGTCTTAACTGGTCCTATTTTACATCCACAAGCCTAATAAATTATATTTGTTTATGGCTAATCCTGAAAAACATCAAAGGATAAATGATAATTTAATGATTTTGTTAGTGTGTCCCTAATTTGTGGATTGGGACTAAAATTCCACGTAGGGCATCTTTGTCCTCCATGGGTCTTGGGACCTTGATTTTGAATGTACCTATAAAGGCCCCTTTTTGGAGTTTGTGCCCCAAGTTTCAAGCCTTGGGACTAAGACGCCACCTAGGGTGTCTTAGTCCTCCTTGAGGTATTTTTTGGGATTTAATTTCAAATTCTGGAAAAATTTAGCCTCCTTTAATTAAAGGTTTCATATGTGATGCAGGAGCATCCAAGGTGTAAGAGCAATCTTGCATCACCCAAAAAAAATGTTGTTTCTTTTCAATAAGGGCTAAATTTGGTAGGGTTACTACTTTGGTAAATTTGCATTTATGCACAGTTGGACATGAAACATTACACAGACCTCTGGAATGGTAAATTGAAGCCAATGGCAAAGAAATCACTTGAATACCATTTGTAATTTGAGAGATATTAAAACTTTAATTTTCAAAAATCCTAGTAAAATCTTCAGAGTCAATTTTGAGGCACTTAGAGGCTATGGATGGGCCTAGAAATTGGTGGAAAACAAAAGTAGTTGGCCTTTAGGCCTTACTTTTTGGCAGAATATTTCTCGAGAGCTTTCCGAAAAGGTATTATAATAGAAAATCCAATGGTTGGATCAAAATTTATGACCCCATGAAGTTGTAATACCAAAATTAATAGACTTTCAAAATATCTTCTTGAGGAAATTACACTTTCCAAAAGATTTTAGGGCGGTTACACTTTCTATAAGATTCTAGGGTGGTTATTAGGTAAAATAAAAAGGGTTAAGTGGGGGTTGTAGAAGATGGCTCCAATATTGTAGATTTTGGGCTCCAAATAATATATTTTCTTCTCAGGGTTTATTTTGTTGTAATGAATCAAGCCCATGAGGCTATATCATGTAAGTTTTGAATCTATAATTTCATTATCTAAAAATAATTAAAAGTGGGTTATTTTTTTATGTATCGCATCTTTTGTGTTGGTACCTATTATTGTGATTTGTGTGGTTTTGGGCAGCTTGGCCCTCATCAAGTGGTATCAGAGCAGGAGTTCCTAAGCCTGTAATAGAACGCCAAACGTGAGGTTGTTGCAATAGTATCTGTGAGTGTGGGTTGAGTTCAAGATGCCTCCAAGACTTTCCCAACATGGCAGAGGTAGAGGCTAAGGTGGTGGAGGAAGAGATCCACCTAGAGATGAAATCAGAGCCCTTAGAAGACAATTATAAAACTTGTACCAAGAGGTTCGAATAAGAGATGTGCAATGAGACAAAGATGGTATTGAAGATGAAACAAAAGAGGAAATGGAAGAGGAAGAGCATGATCCAATGGATCCTAGAGAAAGAAGATTTCTGCGAGCAATCTCAAGTATTGGGAAGAGACCTAAAATGGAGGTTTCAACTTCCAGTGGAATTTTGAATCCTGAAGAATTGATCAATTAGATCAATGGCATGGAGGAATTTTTCAAGTTTGAGGAGATTGAAGATCCTCACAGAGTGAGGTTTGCAAAGAAAAAATTGAAAGGTCACACTAGTATATGGTGGAAAGAGCTCCAATTAGAAAGAGGAAGACAAGGGAAAGATAAAATTTCCAGATGGGACATAATGGTGTCAAAATTGAAGAAACAATTTATTCCAGTCGATTACGAATTGGAGTTGCTCAAGAAGATGTAGAGCTTGAGGCAAGGAACAAGGACAATGAATGAATACACAAAGGAATTTCATAAGGTCCTGATTTGGACAAGACATTATGAGGAAAATAAGGAGAAGTTTGCTTGTTGTATTAACAGGTTGAAGCCAAACATACAAGAAGAATTGACACCGGTAAGAATGACCACCATTGAGGATGATTATCAATTTTCTCCAAAGGTTGAAGAATGACTAAACAAGAGGTTTGAGAACAAACAAAGAGGTGGAGTTCATGGAGGAAAGACCAGTGGATGGCCATACAAAGGTCAAAATGAAGATCAAAACAAGGTTGAAGGTGCCAGTGCAGCCAAAACTAGAAAGGAGATAACACCTACTATCCTTGTGATCAGAAAAATGGAGACCAATGAGGAAGAGAAAGATTTGGATGAGGACTAGGAAGAGGAGGATTTCGTGGAACTTGTTTCCAGTGTGGAGAAGGACATATAGCCTATGAGTGTCCTCAACATCAAGGAAAGACAAATAGAAGACCTGAGGGTAATGCACGAGTTGCACATGTAGATGGAGATGTTGAGTCTTCCCATTCTAAGGATGCAGAAAGAGGAGAGATTCTTGTTACTAGAAGAGCCTTGCTGAATGAGGAGAAGGAACCAACTCAAAGGAAGAATTTGTTTCACACCAGATGTAAGTGTAAAGGTAAAATTTGCAATGTTATTATTGATGGAGGTAGTACTAATAACCTTGTTTCAGAAGAAATGGTTAGTAAGTTGCGGTTCGAGAGAAGAAGGCATCCAAACCCATACTGGATTGCTTGGTTGCAAAAGGACCATAAAGCCTTGGTAAACGAACAATGTTTGCTAAAGTTCAAGATTGGAAATTACCATGATGAGGTATTGTGTGATATTATTCCTATGGATTTTTTCCATATGTTGTTAAGTAGACTGTGGCAGTTTGATCGGTGAGCAGTACATGATGGACATGCCAACGCCTATTCTTTGACAAAGGATGGGGTTCTCCATAAGTTGAAGCCCTTGAAAGAGGCAGAGGAAAAGCTATGCAGTAATGCAAGAATTTGTTTGGTTGATGGAAGAAAGTTCCTAGAAGGTATGAGGCATGAGCATATGTGTTTTACATTGATCCCTAGAATTGATAAAGAAGATACTATTGAGGTACTTGTAGAGGTTTCAAATTTGTTGAATAAGTTTCAAGCTATTATTTCTAATAACATACCTGAAGGTTTTCCTCCAGTGAGAAAGATTAGTCATCAAATGGAATTGATTCCTAGAGCCAGTTTTCCAAATAAGGTTGCCCATCGTATGACTCCAACAAAGAGTGAAGAGTTGAACATACAAGTGCAAGAGTTATTGCGGAAGGGATTGATAAGAGAGAGTTTGAGTCCATGTGTAGTACCTATAGTACTAGCACCAAAGAAGGATGGGGAATGACGAATGTGTACAAATTCTAGAGCCATCAACAAGATCACTATCAAGTATAGATTTCCATTGTTGAGAATGGATGACAATATGGATTGTTTGAGTGGAGCTGAGTACTTCACAAAGATAGATTTGAAGAGCGAATATCACCAAATTCGAACTAGAGAAGGAGATGAATGGAAGACAACCTTCAAAACCAAGGAGGGCTTGTACGAGTGGTTAGTCATGCCTTTTTGGATAACCAATGCACTGAGAACATTTATGTGATTTCTAAATGAGGTATTGAAAGAGTTTTTAGGAAAATTTGTTATTGTTTATTTGGATGATATTTTGATTTTCAGTAAGATATTGGAGGAGCACTTGATGTATATCTAAATTTTTTTTGAGAAGTTAAGGGAGGAGAAGCTGTTGATTAATTTGAAGAAGTGTAGTTTTGTGAAAAGAGAGTTGGTGTATCTAGGATTTTTTGTCTCAGTAGAGGGTCTTAAAATGGGTCCAAAGAAGGTGAAATCTATCATTGAATTGCCTACCTCGAGGAATGTTACAGAGGTAAGATCATTTCATGGTCTCTTAAATTTTTACAAAAAAATTATTAAGAATTTTAGTAGTACTTGTGCACCTCTAACTGAATCAATGAGAGGGGATAGAAAAGAGTTTAAGTGGACTACAGGAGCAACCAAAATTTTTGATATGTTGAAGAAGAAAGTTATAGAGCAACCTGTTTTGGCACTTTCATATTTCAATAAGGTCTTTCAGGTAGATTGTAATGCTAGTGGCACTGCCATAAGAGTTGTTTTGAGTCAAGAAGGTAAGCTTGTTGCCTATTTTAGTGAGAAGTTGAATGATGCTAAGGAGTGTGTGTATAAATAATGTGGATAAGCAATTTAAAGCTATACAACACACCAATGAAACATTATATCAAGAAATTCAAATAACAAATCAAATTAAAGCAAATCCCTCAATGGCGTCTCATTGTTCTCTATCTCCAAGGATTCAGAAAGTCATTTTTCTCTCAGATTGTTTGTGCACATGAATTTTCAAATGACAACCTGAAGAATGAGATTTTGGAAATGCAAAAAATCTTTCCTACATGATTGATTGATAAACTATATGATTGATATGCAAAGATGATGATGATGCTATGATATTGTTGTTGCTATGATGAAAATGATGTGGTGCAAATGTTGTAATTAAACTATTGCTAATGGTAATGCCATGATTAAGCCAAATGATTATAAATGCTAGTAATAAAATTCTCTCTAAAATGCCAAAGCTAATGAAAATTTTGCAGAGTGTAATTGCTAAAGATTGGGATCCCTTTTGTTGTAGAATGAAGGTTTATTTATAGATTTTCCAAGCCATAAGTTGAGGTGGTAGGAGTTAACAACTTGGATTTAATTTGGAGAGATGGACGACTAAGGATGAAGAGGTTAGAGAGAAAAGGGGAGTGTGTTCCCTTGATAAGAACAAACTGCCAAGTGTGAGGAGGAATAAAATGAGGAAGAAGGCCAAGTGTCCCAAATTTGTTAGGAATTTGTTGAGGATAAACCCAAATTGAATATTTGAAATATTCAATTTCTTGAGATACATGATGAGGTGGAAGGTGGAAAAAGTAGTAGACATGCAACTAAATTCAAATTTAGAATTTAAATTTAATAAGAGGAAGTTAATTAAATAAAACAAACTAATTAAATTTATCTATTTAGTTAAAATAGGAAGAAAATGATTTAAGATAGGAAGAACTATATAAATAGATTTTTCAATTTATTTATAAGTAGAAGAATTAAAGATTATTAATTAAATAACTTGTATTTAATTAATTCCTCTAAACCAAATTTGAGTGTATACATTTTGCCCCTCCTTGAAGTGATGTGTTTGCGACACATTGCTTCAAAAAAAAATTGTTGTGTTGATAGTGCTGATAAAAATATTCGATATGCCCTAGATGCTGATTTTTCAAGTGATGATGGATATATTCCCCCTTGGGAGATAAATCATGGATTTTTTTGAAATTTTAGGATTTTTTGAAATTTTTATGATTTTATGATGATTTTCAAAATTTTAGGATGTTTATGATGATTTATCTCTCGATAAAGAAGACTGACCTGCCAAGTGATTAATTGATTAATTGATGCCATTTTGAAAAATAAAATAAATCCCACTTAATTACCCCTCCATTTATCCTTTTAAAAGTTAAAAAGATGAAAAAGTGTGTTTATTTGAATTCATTTGCATTTGGAGATTGAGTTGATTGGATCAATTGAGCAAAAATGGTGATCCCCTACCACACAAACTGATTCGAGCGAGTTAGATGTCACTACTCCATCGCATATGGAATTCTAGTACGTACCCCGAGAAACCGCTTCGTGAAATTTGAATATTGTTTTTCCCACATTTTTTTTTTAAATTCTGTTTTAGTGCATATGGTATCTGATTTAGTGCATAGAAGCATTGTTTTAGTGCGTAGATGAAATTTTGTAGCGCATAGGGTAAATGCTTTAGTACATGTAGTGATTTAGTGTATAGATGTCACAGAATGGCACATATGGTGATTGTTATAGCACATTTAGTTTTTTAGCTCATTTAGGTCACTAAATGGCACATATGGTATCTGTTATAGTGCATTTGATAGTTTGGTGCATACATACCCTATTTTGGTGCATTGATGGAATTTTTTAGTGCATCCATGATTTTAGCGCAAACAAGCACTGCTTTAGCGCATTGACACCAGACTTGAGGAAATGTTGTTTTTTGCCTTGTTTTTGATGTTTCATGATCACGCCAACCATTATTTTGATGATGTTGATAGGATAGATGATGATTGACCTCATGATAGATGAGAGTCAATGATAGGATAAATGATGATTGATCTCATGGTAGGTGAGAGTCAATGATAGATGCTCACAAGATTTGATCAAAATCTCATTAGAGCTGATTAGATTGATTGATAAACTGTATGATTGATATGCAAAGATGATGATGATGCTATGATATTATTGCTACTATGATGAAAATGATGTGGTGTAAATGTTGTAATTAAACTACTGCTAATGGTAATGCCATGATTAAGCCAAATGATTCTAAATGCTAATGCTAAAATACAAAAAAAAAGTGTCACATTTCATTTGCATAATAAAATCCATCTCATATATCATAAGGCATCATCCATAAGGACATAGCATCATACAACAAAAATCAAGATACAACAGTTGAACAATCATGCTAAAGTGATTAACCATCCTTCAAAAGAACATCATCCATTTAGATTTTTTTGATCCATCTTGCTGTTGGTTTGGATGGTTGGTTTTCAAAAAATTGTGATTGATGTTCATTGTTGAGTTTCATTGTGATTGTTATATTTGCTATGTTGTCTTATTGTTGTTTGTCTATTGTTTTAAGCTCAATAATTGACTTCACCCAGTGAGTTCAGGATTTTTCCCCCAAGCCAAGGTGAGACATGACCGCAATGCCCAAATATGTACATGAGGTTTGATGATGGATGGGCATAATGATGGCAAAAAGTGGACAACTGACACACATTCCAATAGATGGAAAAGTTAATCTATCACAAATAGTGTCTGTTGCCAGGTTTTCACTACTTGTTTTATTGCACTTTTTCTAATTTTATGATTTTTTTTATATTTTTTACATTTTTACTTTTTTTTTGGATTTTTTGCTTTTTTGATTTTTTTGTATTTTTTTCTTTTTACTGTGCATTAGATGAGTTATGCATAAAAATTCTTTAGATGAATGTTGTTGATAGGTTCCTCAAATAGGTCCCTTTCAGGTGTAGATAACTAATAGGTTCAAAATCCATATACTGATACAATGACAAAAGGACCTAGCTAGTTAGGTTCAAATTTTCCTTTCTTTTCCCTATCTTGTTGATTGTGAGGATTCTCTTTTAAGACCAAGTCAGCAACCTGAAATGTTCTTGGTTTTACCATGTGATTATAGCTCCTTGACATTCTTTGTTGATAAGCTTTCAGATGATCATCAACATGCTGATGGAGTTCATCTAATATTTCCAACTCCTTAGCCTAGATACTCGATAGTCTTCCTCTGAAATGATTCCTTTCAATGATACCCGAAGTGAAGGTAACTCAACCTCAATAGGAAAAATGGCTTATGATCCATACACAAGGGAATATGGTGTGGCTCCTATTGGGGTGCAGATGCTAGTATGGTATGCCCACAAGGTAGGGTTTAGTTGAATATGCTAGTCACGTCCAACATCATTGACAATTTTCTTCAAGATTTTCAAAAGTATTATTTGAGGCTTCTGCTTGGCCATTTCCTTGAGGGGTGTAGAAAATCGATGCTAGATATGAGATTTCTCACAAAGTTCTTGTACATCCTGGTTTTTGAAAGGTCTACCATTTTTAGTGACAATGGAGTTAGGGATGCCGTACCGATAGACAATGTAGTTCAGGATGAAGGAGGCAATTTGTTTACTAGTGATTGTGGTTAATGGGATGAATTCAATCCACTTTGTGAAATACTGTGTGGCTATGATTATGAATTTATGTCCATTAGAGGAAGATGGATGAATCTTACCCACGAGATCAAGTCCCCATTGAAAGAAAGTATATGTCGACAATGTGAATGGATGTAGCTCCTACGCTAGTGAATGTATGACATTTTCATGGACTTGACACTTTTTGCACTTCTTAACAAATTGAAAAGATTATTTCTCCATGTTCGACTAGTAATATCCCAAGTGTAGGATTTTCTTAGCTAGAGTAAGACCACTTGAATGAGTACCATAGATACCTTCATTAACTTCTCGTAAATCCATTTCAGATTCATCATGTTGAAGACATTGAAGGAGAGTACCATCAAGACCTTGTTGATAGTGTATAAGCTATCAAGGTGTGTTGGGCTACTGAACGGGTAAATTTGCATTTTTGGTTCTGGGATAGATTAGGTGGAAGGGTATTGTCTCTCAGATAGGTATAAATCTTCCCATAGATTGAGGAATCAAGATCAACTAGATGACACATGACTTGGGATTTAGGATTTTCATTGGCGGGATTAAACAGTTGTTCCACCATGAATTGATAATGACTTCATTTTTTTGGTATTTGTAGAAGAGAAGCAATAGTTTACATGGAATCTGTAGCTTTGTTGTCCACTCTTGGAATTTTTTCAAACTTGATCTCAACAAAGTATTTCTTGAATTCATCTACCATTCTCTTGTATGGCATCTGCTTGTCATCTTTTGTTTGATAGTCATCATTGACTTGATTGATGACTAATTGAGAGTCTCCATAGACTTGCAATTATGTGATTTTCCATTCCACTACTACTTCGATACCAATGATTAGTGCCTCATACTCAACCATGTTATTGGTGCAAGGGGACACTAACCTATAATATTTTGGGATAGTGTGTCCTTGAGGAGCAACAAAGAGGATTCCAACACCCAATCCATGTTTAGTGTAAAACCCATCAAAGTATAATATCCATTGTTGTGCTGTCATTGTGAGGAAATCTGCATCTGGGAATTCAATGTGCATAGGATGATCATCTTGCAACAGTGCTTCAGCTAACTTATCTACTATTACTTGGCCCTTGATTGCTCTTCGATCCACATATTTAATGTCAAATTCACTCTATATAATCACCCACTTTTCTAATCTTCTTGTTAGAGTGGCTTTGTTGAGTAGACATTTTAATAGATCAATCTTGGCTATCAGTTTGATGGTATGTGTTAACATATAGTGTCGCAACTGTTGAGTAGAAAAAACTACTTCCAAACAAACTTTTTCAATGAATGTATAGTTAATTTCATAGCCATTCAATGTTTTGTTGATGTAGTAGATGGTCCTTTCTTTTTTTGTAGAGTCTTCTTGTGCTAGCAGAGCTTCCAAAGATACCTCTATAGTTTCTATGTAAAGTAAAAGTGGTTTTCCATTGATTTGTGGTATCAATATAGGTGGAGACATTAGATATTGTTTTAGTTGATTAAAGGTTGCCTCACATTTTTCATCTCATCTAAAAGAAACATTCTTATGTAGCAAGTGAGTAAAAGGATGACTTTTGTCCACTAGTTGCGCAATGAACCTTTTGATGGATTGGAATCTTCCTTGTAGATATCTTAGTTGGATGATGTTCTTAGGAGGTGGAATTTCTATGATTTCTTTGACTTTGGTTGGATCTAATTTGATGCCTTTGGATGTGACTATGTATCCTAAGAGTTTTGCTGATGTCACTCCAAACACACACTTCTTTGGATTTAATCGCACATTGAAATTTTCCAATCAAGTAAATGCTTTATCTAAAATTTCCAAATGTCCTTCCCTGATGAATGATTTTGCTAACAGGCCATCCACAATCCTCCATGAATGTGTGCATCATATCATGAAAGATTATTGTCATTACACATTGATAGGTGGCTCCTTCATTCTTTAATCCAAAAGGCATGACATTGCAACAAAATGTACCCCATGGGCATGTGAAATTTGTTTTGTCTTGATCTTTTGGTGCAATTTTGATATGATTATAGTTTGAAAAAATATCCATGAGTGATAGCATCGAGTGTCTTGCTGTTAAATCCAAAATGGTGTCTATATTGGGCAAAGGAAATTCATCCTTTGGACATGCCTTGTTAAGATCTCTAAAATCTATGCATATTCTGATGTTGTTGTATGGTTTGGAAACTAGTACAATTTTTGAAATCCATTCTGCATAATCGGTTGGTTGGATGAACTCTGCATCTAATAATTTTTTCAATTATGCTTTCACTAGTAGTGTAATGTGTGGATGCATTTTTCTTAGTCTCTGCTTTATGACCTTCACTCAAGGCGGTAGGGATAAATGATGCATTATTAGATCCAAATCTATTCCTAGCATGTCAGCATAGGACTAAGCAAAATTGATTTGTCTTTCTTCGAAGAATTTGACAAAGCTCAAATTTTCTTGCTTTGTCATTGATGTCGCTAGGTGTAAGGTCTTTGTTGTTTTTGCAGTACCGATGTTTATGGATTGCATAGGCTCAACCAATACTAAAGATATTTTATGATAATGCTCAGGAAGAGTGTCAAATCTCTCATCTTTCAGTGCCTCAGAGAGTTTTTCACTATTGGATAAGATCTTTCTTTTTACTTTTTCATGATCTAATACTGCCATTTCATGATTTTCACAACATGAGTAAACAAGTTAAACAAGGGATTGCAAGCTAAAAAAAGGATTACCCATGAAATCCATTTACAATATTCAAATTAGGAAAGAAAATAACCAAGAACATAAGGAAAATGACAAAACAAAGATTAAATCCTAATTAGAAAAGCAAAAACATGATCCCATGGGGGAATTGGTGCCAATTTGATGTGAAAATTGGCCCTTTCCCAATCCCTAAGATACAAGTTTGATATGTTGGAGATGATTGATCCACTTTGATGGTGAAAGATGAGAGCTCCAAGCTAAAATTTGCAATAACCTAGCTAAGAACTCAAGATTGATGAATGGAAATGGCTAAGTATTTTAGCATGGTAACTTTGAATGGATTGTGGATGATCAAACAAGGATGTGAGCTCTTTATTTATAGAATTCCAAGATGGATGAATGTCCAAATGTGAGCAATGTGGGACTAACATTCATCCAATGGCATGATGCCACTTGTCAAGCTATGAATGGGTGAAGGATGTGCAAGATTTGGGGTTTGTGCCAATAAATGCATAAATTTGAATTTCAAATTTGTTGAAATGACATGTAAGAGGGAAGGGAAAATGCAATAAATGCCACTTGGCTCAAGGAAAAGGACATGTAAGATGAATTTATTGTCTTGTTGGATGTACATGTTGACTTAGAATTTTTGAATTCAAATTGAGACAATAATCCAAAAGATGGCATGTGAGGAAAATAGAGATTTAATAAATGAATTAAATCTATTTTCACGTGCAAATTGCATTATCTAGAGGATGGGACATGAGATAAGATTAAATTAATTAAGGGTTAATTAATTTAATGAGAGGGGTTAGATGATGTGACTTATTTGATTCCAATTTATGGATTTATTTAAATCAAATAAGAGAGGAATATGATAAGGGACTAATTAAATAAAGATTTTGATTTATTTAATTAAAGGAGATGGTGTTAAATTAAATCAAATAAGGTTTTAATTTATTTAATTTAATAGATAGACTTTAGGGATTTAATTAAATAGGGATAATTAGATCAGATAGATTGATTTAATTAAAAAAAGAAATTGGCTTAATTAGATAAAATGATTTATTCAATTAAGAGAGGAACGCTGATGAATTTAATCAGACAAGGAGACCTGATTAAATGATTAGACTGAGGAATGATTCAGGAAGAAACGGTGTTAGTAGTCGAGATTGGAAACACAATGTCAATCGGTATATTTTACGTGTCCACATTTTTCCCCTCTTTGAATCAATGCACTCATTGCGTTGGTTCAAAGAAATAAATGATCTTGATCAAAGTCAAAGGTTTTCGATATTTTAAAGCTTGCCCCACTGCTACATGGCAAGAGAAACATGCCATTATAATGCCCCCTCGAGAGATTGGACGAAAATTCCAAATTTTGGGTGATCTCGTGAAAAAAAGAGGATAAGGTGCTTGATAGGTCTGAAAGGGCTCTGGGAGGCTAAAAATGTGTCTAAATGCAATAAAATGATGAAAAAAAAGCCTCGACCAAACAAAAAGTGGTTCGGGGATCCAACACCCTACCAAGATAGGCTATCATGGTGAAAAAAATCCTAATTTTATGCTTAAATGGGGTCCGAGGGGTCACTTTCAAGTCATTTTCAAACACCTCCAATAGTAACCTTGAGATTTGAGCTTCGATTCTCTGGCAATATGGTGCAATGACAGCTTCCCCTACACATCAGTGATCGAGTGTGGACGTACTAGCGGTCACCTGGCATCAGGGCACCGGTATGTACCTTTATCCAAGCTTCGTCCTTTCATTTAATGCTTTAAAGGGGCAGTTTTCCTGCAGTGGCACTATATAGTGCCACTCGGTACTCAAATTGTGCCGCGCGATGCTATTTTGTGCCACAGCGGTGCAGTTTGGAGTTTATAAACTCTGACGCTGGGCTTGGGTGAGCGGGCTAGTTTGAAGACCCACAACGCGGCGTTGCCTTTTTCATGAAAACTACGACGCTGGAACGGAAAGTGCACCACGACAGTGCCATATGGCTCTTTTTAGGGTCCAACGTTGGAGTTTGAAATTTTCAAACTGCAATGCCATCACAAACTATGCAGCTGGGGAAGTCTTTGGAGTGCTCGACCATGAATTTTTCAAAAAATTTAACATGTTGGCCTTCCTTGATGCAAGATGCGGTGAGGGAGCTCTACTCCTGGGAGCATCGATCATGAGACTTAGCCGGTTACCTGCGAGATCTGAGTGATCGGGACCAGGACTGACTTCAAATGGCAGGGTTGTGGTACATTGCATATGCAGTGCCAATGCGCACCCACCTGGGGATGTTGTCAGCACTGGCCGAGAGGTGGCACAGTGAGATGTCATCATTCCATCTCCCCACTGGCGAGGCTACCGTCACTCTGGAGGATGTTTGGCGCATTCTTCGATTACCAATTCATGGCTGACAAGCGATCTTTGATATGGACGAGGGACGCAAGGCCTGCTTTTGATTCCTCGCTATAGATGAGATTGTCTTCTACGAGGAGAAGATAGAGCTTGAGCACCATAGGATCTTGGCACCTCCCTACTGCTGGGTGGTTGCTGCTATCATTTTGGGCCTTGTTACCCCTAACAGGTGAGGGAGATACTTCAATCTCAGATGGGGATACTGCTGGGAGTGGATGGTCTGAGATAGACTAGTTCATTTTGCGTGGGGGCCTATCCTCTTAGCTTCACTCTACAAAGATCTACACGAGTATGTCTACATGGACAGGAGAGCACTGGGGGTAGGGGTGACCCTTCTTCATGTCTAGGTGTGGGAGCACATTTTTGTGCTACGTCCATGAGTTGTTTCAGTTCTGATGGGGGAAGACGATCCCCTTGTGTGGTGATACAGAGGCGGTGTGTCCTTCACACACACTGGCGAGCATGGGATCCCCTACTGGAGGCGGGTCCTAGACTAGATGCTAGTGTTTACCTGGTGACCTTACCTTGGTCAGCCTGGATGGGTTGATGATGTCAACCAGCTATTCTACTACTGTCAGGACCGATAAATGCAGGGGTGAGAGCACACCATGATCAAGAGATACTTGCTTGGGCACATGCAACGTTAGTTTGGAGAGCCCCAGGATTGGCCCAATGATGACTACATAGCCATCTTTGCTAGCACCATGACACAGGTATCATGGGGGCAGTACATTCCAGCCTTAGAGGCTATGGAAAGTTTTAGGCAGTTGGTAGCCCGACCGTGGGCTTATGATCAGGTTTGGTAGATCCAGGCACCACTTAGGCCTACAGGGACTGGTTCCAGCCTCCCCTCCAATTGACTATACTAGGTGCAGTCCCGAATGAGTGCAGAGTCAGAGGCAAGGGGAGAGGATGAGGGTGAGGAAAGAGGGTTGAGATTCAAGAGGATGCACCACATGTGCCTCCAGTCCTACTAGGTCACGGGGATGTACCGATGCAGGATCAACAACAGGAGCCACCAGTCCCACCACCACGAGCCGAGGGTGAGGATCAGCCTCATGTGCAGCCATGAGTACAACCAGCAAGACAGGTAGACGCTCTAGACATTTTGATTGCACAACTGCAGGCCCAGGTCCAGACCTTGACAGTTGAGAGGGATCAGGCCATCTAGTAGAGACAGGCCGTAGAGGTGTAGGCAACTATAGAGCTAGGTCGGCGGCAGCAGCTGGAGAGTATGGCAGCCTCCTCTTTTCAGGGTACAGTATCAGTTTGGTCCTATAGGGATACCATGCGAGAGGCATAGTACTATCGGTGGTATTATCACGAGGTTGTTCCCCATGCAGAGAGAGTCTCAGAGTACTTAGAGAGGGCCAGCCACAAACCAACAGAGGGTCATGGTGATAGGGGCGAGGGAAATATCCACAGGGATCGAGCTTGATCGAGATGTTCATGATACTTTCTTGTGCCTTATGGGCTCATTTTTGATAGCCTGATGGGCATTTTTGTACCGATTGATACATGTATAGTGATTCGATTTATTCTTTGTACTATGAGAGTTTTGATATATATATGAGTCAATGATTTTGATTATGATGCGATGTGATGCGTACCATTTTTTTATGCATGTATGGATGACTCTACTTCTTATATGTTGTGCAATGATGTTTATATGATGCATTTTCTTTTGATGATGAATGCATTATGTAATGATTATGACTAACAGATCTATATTATGCTTATGCAAATGTTTGAATGGATAATATATGGTGATGCATTTATGATGATGATATGTGATATGAAATGTAATGTGTAAAATGATATGGAAGTGATTTATGGTGTATACGTGAAATGATGGGGATCATGCTTATATATGAAATGATTATGGATGGATGTATGTTTTGCATGTGATGGATTTTTATGTTTCTATATGATGATATGAAATGATTTATGCAATGAAATTCCAAAATGATTGTAATGGTATTTATGAGATGGTATGGATGATTAATAAATGATATAATGTAATGGACATGTTTTATTTGATATGTAAATGGAAATAGTATGTAATGCATTTAATGTGATGCCCTATATGCAATGATATGATGATGTTTTATGCAAAAAATGCACGCAATGTGTGTGAGTATGTATGAAATGGATTATCTTATAATGCTTATGTATCTATTATGTATGATTATGCCATAGGTGGTAATGCGAAATGAAATGTTTATGCAAATGAATGCTATGCGATGATTGATGTGACGAATGTAATGTGATGCAAAGAATGGATGCAATGTAAATGAGATGTTTTTTTCTATGATGCTTAGAATAAAAAATGTAATTACTCTAAACATAATAAATGATGATGTAATGTATGTGATATCTATAATAGAATGCAATGATATGTTAATGGAAAGTGATATGATAATGTGTAATGTAATATGAACACAATGATGTGAGATGATGTCATGATGTTCATGTAAGTATGGATGGAAATGAATTAAATGTCTATATCTATTACTTATGATTATAAAAAATACTTTTGTTATGCGATGATTTATGTATTGTAATGCAATGTAATGAATGGAATGCAATGAAATGGATGCAACTATGCTTATGATGACATGTTTATATGACTAAGCATATGTTTCCTATATGATATGTTTTATGCAATATGCTAATGATTTGTGGTTGCAATTTTGACGACGAAGGTGATGATGATCAACTTTCATACTACCTTGTGAGTGTAGTTAATGAGAAAAAAGAAGTTATTTCAACAAGACACAAGATGCTGCAAATGTAAATGATGATGATGATGATTACTTGCCGAGGAATTGGGATTTTCAAAGGGCCAAATTTTCTTATTTTTTGATAACACACATGGTACGATGCATCAAGGTATGGAAAACCAAGATGGCGTTGTACCTAGTGAGATGAACTTTGACTTGACCAGCAGATAGGAGCATACTTGTTCATACCTAACATACAAAAACCTTGCTAGGGCGTACCTAACAAAGCAAGTATTCACCAAGTTGTATTACAAGAACGTCCAACAAGCTTAGCAGACAAAAAGACAATGATCGTTGCCCCATTCCTATTTCTCTAAATCCCCTGCTTGGGACATCGTCAAAAATTCCTTGGAATGAGCGCAAATAAATAAGTCAAAAGATAAAGTCAAAGAAAATAAACAAGCTGATGTTCTTCAATACCGCTAACGGAAAGAGGATGTGTTTTCTAAGGATAAGAACCGAAACTTATTGCCAAAAGATAATGCCCATCGTAGGACGGATTCATTCTAGGACATGTTAGTGGATGGCGGCACATCATTTCGTTATCCAAAGTGCTCTTTCTGATAAATAATGCCCCTTGTAGGAAGGATACATCCTAGGACATGATGTTATCAAATGATTGATATGGGACTGATTTGGATGATGGACTATCGACATGAAGAATTGACCAACTTGCTTATGTACTGACTTAGACTTGAGGCCTGACGTTTGGAGTTTAGTTTTAACCTGCTAGACTTGTTTCTAACTGTTTCACCAAAGGTTGAGGATGACGACTAATTTATTATGGATGGTGTTATTGTGGGTGTAAGCGAGATGAGGTGGATGGATTTTTTCAAATATTTGTATGTTTTTGGAGTTTTGCAGTGTTTTGAGGCTGTTTTTGGTATTTTTCAAGATTTTACAAATGTTTTGATTTTTTATTCTCCAATGTTTTGGGGTTTTTTGGGATTTTGACCAAGAGACTAACCTAAAGACCTATCCTAGGGGCCTTAGGGGCTGATCAACAGATTAGCCTTGCCTATGTTATACATGCAAAGACCATGTAGTTTGACTGATGACTTGACTGATTTACAGATGACGATATACATGATGAAATGTCAGTTATTATGACGGACTCCTAAAGGACTAACCTAAATGTCTCAGGGGATGATCAAAGATCAATCTTGCCTACATTCAAGCTCAGAGATGACCTAGCTCGAAAAGACGACCTTGTTTTTGAAATTTTGAATGACCTTTTGACCTATTTTTGGATTTTTGATATGTTTTGATGTTTTTAGATTTTCTGACTTTCTGATGTTTTTGGATTTTTTGATATTTTGATGTTTTTGGATTTTTTGATTTGAGGAATTTAAGATCGTACAAAAATTCAATCCGATGAGAACATGCTCCCAGACTGATACAATAGACTACTCCGATAAAGGTAGGACAAACTGACCTTGAGGATGGGTCGAGTAGTGCTAGGAGGGATCATGATATGGAAACAGGACCAAGCTATGGTGCAGATGCAAGTGGATGAGTGATGGATGGAGACCTGAATGCAATGGATGATGGAAGCGAAATGGAGGGATGATGCCGAACAAGCTGTAAAGATCCTGGTGGGTGGAAAGTGCTTATTTATACAAGACGCTTGTTTGCCAGGTTTTCACCAAGGTACTTGTCCAAAGTGCCGCCGAAGTGGTTTTCACTAGAGGACAATTTTTTCTCTTTACTATTTTTGATCCTTTTTCTGATTTTTTTTTCTTTTTTTCTTTTTTTCTTTTTTTTGTTGTCACTAAGATGCCCGTTTTCCAGGTTTTCACCGAAGTGACCATTTTTTCAGGACATTTTCTGATTTTTTTTTTGGATTTTTCATTCTATACCTTGAAAGATTTAGGCATAAAACTTTTTGAGATGGGAGCTATTCATGGGCTCCTGCAGAGGTTCTCCTTCGGGTGTTGACAACTGATATGCCCCTGACTTGTAACTTGGTTTGATGATGAATGGTCCCAGCCAATTGGGTTTGAACTTTCCTTTGCTGCTTGGATTTGGGACATTCTTCTGATTTTCTTTCAATACCAGTTCCCTGACCTGGAACGTCTTGCTTCTGATTTTCTTATTGTAGCTCCTTTTGAGTCTATTCTGATAGACTTGCAAGTGATTTAGAGCATATATCTATCTCTCATCTAGTAGCTCTAGCTCATTTAGTCTTGATACCCGGTACTCTTCATCTATGATAAGGTTTTGCAGTGATATCATGAGGGATGGAAGTTTGATCTCAATGGGGAGTATCGCTTCTGATCCGTAGACCAAGGAAAAAAGGGGTGGCACCAGTGGGTGTGCGGATGCTGGTTCAATAAGCCCAGAGGGCGGGATTAAGTTGTAGATGCCAATCATGACCTGTGTCATTGACTATTTTCTTGAGGATTTTTTAGAATAGTTTTGTTTGTAGCTTCTGCTTGGCCATTGCCTTGGGGAGAGTATGGGGTGGAGAAGCGATGTTAGATTTTGAATTTCTCGCACAAATCATGGACATCCTGATTCTTGAATGGTGTCCAATTATCTGAGATAATGGCTTTGTGGGACACCATATAGAAAAATGAGATAGTTTAGGATGAACTTTGAAATTTGCTTCCTAGTTATGTACGTCATGGGTATGGCCTCCACCCACTTAGTAAAGTACTCAGTTGTAGTTATGATGAATTTGTGGCCATTAGATGAGGTCAAAGTGATTTTCCCAATGAGATTGAGTCCCCACTCCGAAAAGGGCCATGGTGTGACAATGGGATGAAGCTCTTGAGCTGGAGCATGGATGAGGTCCCCGTGCTGCTGACATTGTAGGCACTTTCTGGCATTATCATGTGCTTCCCGTTCCATTGTGGGCCAATAATACCCCATCCTCAATAGTTTATTGGCTATGGTCATTCCACTCGAGTGTGAACCATAGATACCATTATGTACTTCGATTAGAGCAGTCCTCAACATTTAAGTAGTGCAGTAAGGTACCTTCTATGCTTCTACGGTACAGGGTATCACCTAGGATGACAAATCTAGATGCCTTTTTTACAAAGGTTCATTTTAAGTTTGGGGGTAGGTCAGCGGGTATGACTCCTATGCGAAGATACGTGTAGATGTCGTGATACCAAGGATCTCTAGGACCAACAATTTCACACACATATTTTGATTCTGGTACCTCGAATGCGGGAATGAGAAGCTGCTCGATCATAAATTTATATTTTGAAGTGTTGTGAGGGATATCCAATAAAGACCCAATTGTCACCATAGCGTCTATTGCTCTGTTGTTGGTTCTAGGAATTTTATCGAATGTTATTTCAATGAAGGACTCCTTAAGGGTCTCCACCAATTTCTTGTATGGAGTAATCTTGTCATCTTTTGTCTAATATTCATTGTTTACTTGATTTATGATCAATTGAGAATCCCCATATACCCTGAGGGCTATGATATTCCACTGCATTGCTATTCTGAGACCTATGGTCAAAGCCTCATATTCCGTGATGTTATTAGTACAAGGAAATGCCATTTTGTAAGACCTTGGGATGCAGTCTCCTTGTGGGGTAATGAAGAAGACACCAGCTCCTGATCCATGCTGTGTGTATGAACCATCGAAGTATAGTTTCCATTGGTTAGGTATGTTGAGGTTAAAGATGGATTCATCTGGAAACTCTAAGACAAGAGGATTCTCAGAATAAATAGGTGATTATTCTAGTTGATCTATGATGACCTGACCCTTGATTGTTTTTCTCTCTACATACTTGATGTCATATTCTAATAATATCATTACCCATTTTTCCAGTCTGCTTGTGAGCATTGCCTTTGATAGTAGATACTTGAGGGGATCAATTTTGGCGATGAGCTTTATCTTATGTGCCAACATGTAATGTCTGAATTTTTGAGAGGAAAACACTACTGCGAGACATGCTTTCTCGATAAATGAATAGTTTAACTCATTCCCAACCATTGTCCTACTGATGTAATAGATAGCCCTCTCCGTTCCGTTTTCATCATGCTGAGCTAGGAGAGCTCCAGGGGCTACTGATGTTGCTGATGCATATAAGATCAATGGTTTCTTAGGGATAGGTGGCATTAAGACCAGTGGTGTCAATAGGTATTCCTTGATTTTGTTAAATGCCTCTTCACATTTAGCATCCCATTTGTATGCTACTCCCTTGTGGATTAGGTAAGAATATGGATTTTTTTTGTCTGCTAACTACACTATGAACCTTCAAATGGACTGGAGTTTGCCTTGGAGGCCTCTTGATTGTTTTAGTGTCTTTGGTGCTTCCATTTAGAGGATTTCTTTCACTTTTGTTGGATCCACTTCAATACCCCTCATTGATACTATATATCCTAATAGTTTACCTGATTGTATGCCGAAAACACACTTCTTTGGGTTTAGTCTTACTTTGTATTCTTCCAGTATGTCAAAGATGGCACTCAGGGTCGCTATATGGTCTTGTCTTTTTCCAGACTTAGGTAGGATGTCATCAACATAGTCCTCAACTGTTTTATGGATCATATCATGGAAGAAAAATTTCATAGCCCTTTGATATGTTGCTCTTGCATTTTTTAGGCCAAATGGCATCATGTTCCAACAATAAGTCCCCCATGGACAAGTGAAGGTTATCTTATGTTGATCCTCTTTTGCTATCATGATTTGGTTATATCTTGAAAATCCATCCATTAGTGATAACATCTCATGTCCCGCTGTCATGTCCACTATCATGTCAATGTTGGGAAGCGGGAAGTCATCTTTTGGACATGCTTTGTTCAAATCTCTGAAGTCTATGCATATTTGAATGGCTCCATCAGGTTTTGAAATAGGTACTAGGTTTGATACCCATTCTGGATAATCTATGGGTCAGATGAATCTTGCATCTAACAACTTTTTGAGCTCCATTTTGACCCGTAAGGCAATTTGAGGATGCATTTTTCAGAGTTTTTGTTTGACCGGCTTTGCCTCTGGGTATACTGCCAAGTGATGGACTACGGTTTCTGGGTCAAGACCCGGCATATTAGCATAACTCCACGTGAAGTTTATTTCCCTCTCCCTTAGGAATGCTGCTAGGAGTTCTTGCTCTTTTGATAATAGTGATTTCGCATAGAATGTGATATGTGGAGTCTCCTTTGTTCCTAGGTTGACAGGATTACATTTTTTGGTGAAAACTACTAACTTTTCTTGATAAATAGCTCTTAGAGGAAGATTGAATCTCCATCCTCGGGTGCCTCAAGGAGGTTTTCACCATTGGATGCATCCTTTCTTTTTACTTTTTTCTTGTCAGAGAGTGCCACTTTGTGGTTTTCACTCAAGAACTTGGATATGATTCTTAGTTTCTCACTTTTGTGACTGAAAGATTCAATCATTTCTCCCTAATAGGCCTGTGTGTCCAACTCCATTATAAACCTTGCTTTATGATCTCCATCTGGAATGTTATCCCTCAATCCCATGAATTCTGAGAGTGCTTGATCATTTTTGAATGTATCAAGAAATGGTGGTCCTTGTTGGTCATAATCAATGAGTTAGGGATATACTAAGTGGATTTCATGGTCGTGGTTGTTTGGCTCAAAAGATAAGGTAATGATCATGCAAAGGGTGGTATCCTCAAATAACATAAGTAGATTGGATATGGGGTCCTCATCATCGCTACTACTACAAACATCAATTATATCAAAGGTATAGTTGTCTAGGACACAACCTGTAGATACTGGTAATCGTAATTCTGCTACTGTTGGCTGATGAGGTTTATTAACCGCTCTAACTGGAGGACTTTGGCCATGTATGGTTATACATGGAGGGGTACATCTAAGGCCAAGGTTTGTTATTGGTCGCATCTCTGGCATGATAGGTATTATGATCCCATTGTCGTTTTGTCCCAGTCTTTGATTTCTATCGTAACCCATTGCGAGCATCATTTGGAGACCTTTGCTTCTTTCATCCATTGGTAAATTAGCTATTGGTCTCTCATCTTGGTATAGCATATGCGATGGATCTGTCTCAATGACCTCTTGGCCCAGATCTCCCCAGCTTGTGAGTTTAGGATAGTCTTTAGGAGACATTTGAGATGTGGAAGCTTGATTTTGTTATGGGCATCCTCATGATCTAGGAGATTGTGGTAACTCTCCTATCACAAAAGCATTGTTAGGGAGCCTGTAGCTTCCACAATCATCCTCCTAGATGATGAGCTTGATGTCAGAGATGGTAGGAATGGCGGGTGTCTCTATCTCAGAAGTGGATGTGAGGGTGGTGGGATTAATGTATTGTGTGGATGGGCCCTCATCATTTTTTGGTACCTGGGGGATTTTGTAATACTTTGCTTCAAGATTTTTGCAGTATCAGAAAGGTTCGGGATCTCCATGGATGGTAACTTCTTGTCCGTTATGTGTAAATTTCACACATTGGTGGAAGGTTGATGCTACTGCTTTCATCACATGAATCCATGGACATCCTAGGAGGATGTTATACTGCAAGTCAAGGTCCAAGACTTGACAAGTGGTTTCCATGAGAGCTGGCCATACTTGAATAGGGGGTTTGATCATGCCTTGAGATACTCTTTCTTGATCATCGTATGCTCTTATCATGAATCCTTTCCCTTTGTCAATGGAATCTTATGATATTTTCAACTGCTTGATGAGGCTGAGAGAACATATATTCAAACCCACACCTCCATCCACCAAGACTCTTTTGATTTTTCTCTTATGTACTATAGCTTCCAGGTGAAGTGCACGGTTATGAGATGGTTGGGTGGGGAAATCTTGGTCGGAGAATGTAAGAATATTAGGTGTAATGATGTTTCCGACCATAGCTTGGAATTGCTCCGCATCAAGGTCTGCAAGGATAGTGGATGAGGCCAAGGCTTCTTCAAGGATTTTCTTATGGGCCGATGAGATTTTTAACAAATCCATAATGGAGATTTTCACTGGCATTCTCTTGAGTTGGTCTAGCACATTGTAACCATTAGGAGCAGATCTATATGTAGGGGTTTTGTTTGGCTGGGATGATCCTGCGATAGTTACTTTTCCACCTCTTGTGGTGACTCCACAATCTTCAACATAGGCACCCTTGATATAATGACCATGCAGTTTTCATCTAGGGAGGCGATGACTGTTTCATACACATGATTTACGTTTTAGTGGGTGCCTTTCTGTTTATCTTTTTGATTCCCTTTGTTGCCATGATTTGGCATTGGATTTGTGTATATCTTAAGATCCTGGTTTCCTGTAGGTTGTTCTACGTTTATGATTTTCTTATCAATGAGATCTTGGACAATATTTTTGAGTCTCATACAACTATTTGTGGTATGGCCTTTTATTTTATGGAATTCACAAAGTTGATTCTTGTTATACCAAGGAAGTTTGACTTCAGGTTCTTGGTAATTCTCAAATGTAGGTGCTTTGATAAGTTTTTCATCTATGATCTTTTTCATGATGTCCTCAAGTGGTTCCCCCAAAGTAGTGTACTTTCATTTTGGATAACTCTTGTGTTGGGGTGGTCCTCTTTGGTCACTAAGATTATTGATGGTTGGATTGTTGTTTGGTTGGTATGGTATGTGATGGGTATTTTGGTGTTGTGATTGGATTTGTGGTGTGTTCATATTTTGGTGAGGACCACTAATGACCACCTTGGCATCAACGACACCATCATTAGTAACGTTTTTGTTTCTTGCCCACGTGCAAGGTTTATCATTGTAATTGGATGGTGGGCGGTTGTTTTGTTTAGGGTATGATGATGGTCCCGCGGGTTGAGTCATGAGGGCTCATTCGATGCTGAGCGCTTTAGGGATTAATTGATCATACGTGGTGATTCCTTGGACCTTGAGATGAAATTCCAAGAGGCCGTCAAGGTTAGAAATGATGGTGCAAACTTGTTGTTCTTCTGGCATGGTCCACTTGCTTCGATTTTACTTTGATCGCCATCGTTGTAAGAAGGAAGCGAATGATTCATTCTTCCTTGCTTTAGAGCTGAGAGTTCTTCTAGACTAACATCCATTGCAATGTTGCATGCTTAGTTTTTAATGAATGCGTCTATAATTTCCTGAAATGTTTTAATGCCTAATGGTAGATGAGAGAACCATTCCATAGCATGGCCTACCAGACTCCTAGGAAATATTCGCATCAGATAAGTATCGTCATATGCGACTTCCATGCAATGAACCTGGAATTCCCTGATGTGATCTTCAGGGTTTCCCATCCCTCGATATTTGTCAAATTTGGGGATATCGAATCCCTTGGGGAATGGTTTCATTACTAGTTTCCTATCAAATGGATACAGACACAAGTTGCTTGGTGTCTTTGTTGTTCGCTCTGATTGAAGATTGAACACTTGTTGTGAGAGCAATCTAATTTGTGTTGTCACATCGCTTTGTGGATCAGGGGGTGGGATGAAAATGTTTTGAGAGGTTTCGATTGTGGGTTGAGTGGGTGAATTGGTCATTGTGGTGTTTGATGGTATATGTATGTTTTTCTGAGCGAGGTGGGCTTCCACCTACTTTTGTATGAACAACGCTTGTTGATCTTGCTGTTGTTGCGCTAGGATTTGTGCTTGCTATTGTGCTTGTTGTTGTTCCAACAACGCTTGTTTTTTGGCTTGCTATTGTTCCCACAAAGCTTGTTGTTGGGCTGCCAATTATGCTACTTCTTTTTGCTCATGATATTGCTTAATTGTTTGTTGATATGCTTGCAATTGCGTTGCTTGTCTTTGTGCAAGGAGTTGTGCTTGTGCTTGCGCTTCTGCCGCTTGTTGCTGTAATAGGGTTTGTGCTTGAGCAACCTTTTGTGCTTGCAGTGCTTGCAATGCTTGAGTGGCTTGGGTGGATTTTTGATGTTGTTGTTGTAATAATGCTTGGGCTTGTTGCACTTGTAATGTGGCTTGTGCTATTTGGGCGGTTTGTGCAGCTTGAGCAACTTGCTGAGCAACTAGTTGTTTGGATTTTTGTTTCTGAACTTATTGGTATCCTCTTTGAAAAGCAGCTTGCAATGTTGCATTGTATTGGCTTGATGTTGTGGAAATTGGTGGTGGTGGGGGTGGAGGTGGATTTGGAATGGTATTCGTGAGGGTGGTATTGGTGTTTTGCATAATGGATGGTGCTGTTGATGTGGTTGGTCCTTGAGAGACCATGCTTTGTGACGTTAAGGGGGTGTTTGATGATGTTGTAATTATTTGTGTATTTGTTGTATGTTGTTGCAATATTAATGACAAATTTTGAGCATTTGGTAAAATGTTTTGGTTGATATTTGGGATGGTGGTTTGATTGGTATTTGGCAGGGGGGGAAGCCCTAAACTAAGGAGTGATGTGGATGATGATGGTAATGGTTGAAGAGGTAGAAATGTGAGGGGTGCCAGTTCTTGTGAAAATGTTGTGGTGTTGAAGATGCCCCCTAGTCCGAACATGTCTCCTTCCTCTTGCGAATTTGTGAGGAGAGGATTTTGAGGTGTTGCGAGAAAAAAGGATGATGATGGATCATGATGGAAAGTGAGAGGAACATTCTTTTGTAGTGGGTTTTCAAGTATGTTTTGTTCCAAGGTGGTATTTGCATCCAAGTTTTGATTATTAACAAGGGGGTGTGCTTGAAGAGCTTGGAGGAGTGTATTTCCCTTATTAACATTGGGTTGGGTTGGAGCAATAGATGTCGTGATTTTTGGAATGTTTTGAATGATATTTTGGGATGGGGGTGTGGATGAGATGGGAATAGTGGATGAGATTGGAGGAAAAGATGTCTCCACTATGGTGCTCCTGTCAAAATCCGAAGGAAATTTGGACCCTTGCTTTGCTAGTTCAAGCATGTATAATGAAGGGCTAAGATTCATCATGATATTGACAATCTTATGGTTTTCTGGATTTTGAAGCGTCTCAGTTATTTCGTCGTGAGACATTCCAAAGGGGAGATCTTCTCCTTGAGATTCTTCTTCTGGATTTTGTGAGAGAATCAAAGGATTGCTTGATTCGGTGGGATTTATTTCAACATTCGTTTGGCTAAGATCACTTGAAGTGGGTGTTTCTTTGTTGGATTCCATTCTTTTCTTGTATTGAGATCTAGTTTGAACCATAAAACAAGGATCAATCTTTTTTAAGAATGGGAACAAAGCTTCTTGATTCTTTTGATTGATCCCTACTTTATGCCCAAACTAGAAAATTTTAGGATATCTTTGAAGATCAAAATGTGATATGATGATGATGTAAGATGGATGGGGTGAATGCTATGATATTTTGATAAATCTTGAAGGAGACACTAGGCTTATAGGACTTTTGGATATGTTTTGGATTTTGATTTTGATTTGTTTTTGGATTTGGGATTTTGTCCTTGATTTTGATTTTGATTGCTTTTGATTTTGAACAAAAAGACCCTAAGATGTTTATTGATTACCTAAGGGATAGATTTGATCAAAAGGTGATAGTTTGAATATGTGTGGGAAGAAGGATGCATCTATCCACACCTATCCAAGCAAGATGATAGTTTTACTAAGCATATGGGGAAGGATTCATCTCCATGTACTAAGCCAAACAAGATGTTTTTGATAATATTTGACTAGGTATATGCAAAATGATGCATCTACACACACTTAGCAAAAGGTGATTTTCATGATGTTTTCAAGGATTTTTAATCTCAAAGGTTTTGGTGATTTTGGTGTTTTGGATTTTGCCAAAAAAAGCCTAGTAGCAAGGAGGATTTCAAGATTTTCCAAAAGGTGATTTGTGAGATGATTTTTTCTTTGATGTTTTGAAGGATGGATGAAAAGGATTTTGATTTTTCTTTGATCCTAAGATGAACCTAAAAAAGACACTTTGTTTTCCTAGACCTAGGCATTGAAGAACATGCAAATGCTTTCTAAAGACCTTTGTAACTAGAGAATGATTTCTTTTGAACAAACATTTTCAAATTTTGGACCAAATGAGTTTTGTTTTGGGATTTGGATTGTTGCGAATTGTGAGGTTTCAATCACACATGAAAGTTCTTTTTGTTTAGCTTTTCTTACTGTCTTTATTTTACAAAAAACATTTTCTTCAATTAAGTTTTCAAACTAAGGTGTCCAATGTCTTAAACTATTCCAACCCCACAAGATATGTTATGTGGAAATTTAATGAACTTAAGGCAAGGGTTTTCCTATTGTTTACTTAAGGAGACCAATCGAGATATAATCCAATGTTTAGAAACCTCTAAGGACGTGAATCGCAAGGGAAAGCAATAACATATAGATTGAATCAATGGTATTTGTCTCCAAAAGGGTTTGAAGTTTGGATGATGTTAATTGTTTGTTTTTGAGACGTTTTTGATCAAGCAATGCATTTTGCAACCCAAGAATAAGTACAATCCTATGGATGCGTATGACAATATTTGTTGGATTCCCACTTGGACAAGTCCAGCTACGCTTATCTCTAGCGAATGGTTAGATGCTTGACCCCACTGGCTCCCCTCCACGACACTCACTTATACGGGGCAACCAAGCATCAACACCCATGAAACTCCCATGGCATGCTTTCCATTTCTACTAGAAGACCATAAAAGTGTGGGGCGGCTTCAAAACGACCATTCTTGCACCAACAAATAGATTTAAAGGATTTTGGAAAATTCTAGCACATGGGTTTTAGTAAGGACTTTCCATTCGTAGGAGTTGACCCATACGGAAAGAGTCCCCTTTTCAGATCCATCTTGTCGGAATCAACTACGTGATATTGGTGTTTACTCCATAGTACTAGTTGGAAATACTCTTGGCTTTAGAGTGTTACCAGTTGAGTCGTTCCCTTGGGTGAGTACTTTTTCCCCAAGGCAGTCCCTCTAGGATAAACAAAAGTGAATGAAGAACAATATTCGTAATTTGATCAATCTTTGTATGCAACAAAGAGAGAATATACGCAACAGTGCCCCCACTCACACTCACACAAAATTTTGTTCAATTTTTAGACCCAAATTGAAGTGTGGAGGTGATTGCTTTATCTCACCCTAAAGTCATGAAAAAGGCCTTTTTATTCTCAAGGTCGCTATAAAAAGTGAGAGAAGCGCATACGTCCTTTTTTAATGCCTTTAGTTTAAGTAAGCCTTCACAACAAACAAAGTTGCACTTGTTCCTTTTAAATCCTCAAAGCAAAATGCGAGTTCATTTTAAGCACCAAATGACAAATGATAAACACTTTGTTCAATTGTTAATCCAATAAACAAAATCTAGTAAGTTGTTGATCCTATTGTTCATTTTATCCCTTTGCAAGAAATAGAAAGATTCTTTTTAGACCCAAATGAAAACTAGTATCCTAAGGAAGAAAAAGATAACAATTCTGTGAAAAAAGTGTTAAGCAAACACTATAGTGTTTAAAAACACTTTGGATTTGACGAACATCCTTCTCATGCTTCTCCTTCTTTTGATTTCAATTTCCAACCTACAAGGAGGAAAAACCAGTCAGATTCTGGAAAAACACAGAAACTAAAAAGCAGAAAATAGAGGAAAAATTAATCATAAATGAAAAGCACGTGCTAAAATTGAATTTTCCCTTTTTACTATCTTCCAGTGTCACAACTCTTGACTGCGTCGCAGTTTGGTCTCCCAGCGGTTGCCTCATAGCGCCACTCACCAGTCAGCGTCGCTTTGTGTCAGGATAGAGAGCTCAACTACTTCACACTTTTCTCCCAATGTCACAGTTTCTATCCAACATCAAAGTTTAAAGTTCCTGCAGGTTAACGAGTCTAACGACGGAGTTAAAAATTTGAATTTTCTTGGTGGGATAAGTCCAACGTCGCAGTTTTAATTTTAAGCGGTGTTATATAGCGATGCCGAAGAGACAACGGTGCTAACACAGCGACGCTGAGCTCCCAATGTTAGAATTTCCTGTGTATGAAAAAAAATGCAAATTTTTTAGAAAAAGATGAGAAAGAATGATTTCATGCCCTTCTTCTAGTGCCAAATGTGTGAACCCTTTTCCTAGCACCTGCAAAACAACATGAGTAAACAAGTTAATCAAGGGATTGCAAGCTAAAACAAGGATTCCCCATGAAATCCATTTACAATATTCAAATTAGGAAAGAAAATAACCAAGAACATAAGGAAAATGACAAAACAAAGATTAAATCCTAATTAGAAAAGCAAACACATGATCCCATGGGGGAATTGGTGCCAATTTGATGTGAAAATTGGCCCTTTCCCAATCCCTAAGATACAAGCTTGATATGTTGGAGATGATCGATCCACTTTGATGGTGAAGGATGAGATCTCCAAGCCAAAATCTGCAATAACCTAGCTAAGAACTCAAGATTGATGAATGGAAATGGCTAAGTATTTTAGCATGGTAACTTTGAATGGATTGTGGATGATCAAACAAGGATGTGAGCTCTTTATTTATAGAATGCCAAGATGGATGAATGTCCAAATGTGAGCAATGTGGGACTAACATTCATCCAATGGCATGATGCCACTTGTCAAGCTATGAATGGGTGAAGGATGTGCAAGATTTGGGGTTTGTGCCAATAAATGCATAAATTTGAATTTCAAATTTGTCGAAATGACATGTAAGAGGGAAGGGAAAATGCAATAAATGCCACTTGGCTCAAGGAAAAGGACATGCAAGATGAATTTATTGCCTTGTTGGATGTAGATGTTGACTTGGAATTTTTGAATTCAAATTGAGAGAATATTCCAAAAGATGTCATGTGAGGAAAATAGATATTTAATAAATGAATTAAATCTGTTTTCATGTGAAACTTGCATTATCTAGAGGATGGGACATGAGATAAGATTAAATTAATTAAGGGTTAATTAATTTAATGAGAGGGGTTAGATGATGTGACTTATTTGATTCCAATTTATGGATTTATTTAAATCAAATAAGAGAGGAATATGATAAGGGACTAATTAAATAAATATTTTGATTTATTTAATTAAAGGAGATGGTGTTAAATTAAATCAAATAAGGTTTTAATTTATTTAATTTAATAGATAGACTTTAGGGATTTAATCAAATACGTTGATTATTTAATTAAATAGGGGTAATTAGATCAGATATATTGATTTAATTAACAAGAGAAATTGACTTAATTAGATAAAATGATTTATTCAATTAAGAGAGGCACGTTGATGAATTTAATTAGATAAGGAGACCTGATTAAATGATTAGACTGAGGAATGATTTAGGAAGAAATAGTGTTAGTAGTCGAGATCAGATGCATAATGTCAATCAGTATATTTTACGTGTCCACAACTGGAGTTTGCTACTGTGGATGCTTCTTCATCTTTGTAAAGCCAATTTAGAATGTCTTTGTCTTCAGATTCATCAACCAAACTACCTGCTTTGAAAAATTTAGCATCAAAGAGTGTGATGGGTTGTGAAGATTGTTGTCTAGATGTTGATTTCAGTCCATATGATTTAGGAGAAGGTATAGTTGTGAGAGACACAAGGACTGCTAAAAAGAATACTCACCCATGCTTTTATCTTTCAACTCGATTTTTTTCTCAAACTGTTTTGACAAAGAATTTAGTTGACTTTCATTACTTGAGGGAGTAGAATCATCAATGCCTTTATCTTTTGACTGAATCTTTTTCTCAGACTGATTTGACAAAAAAATTAGTTGTATTTCATTACTTGATGAAATAGAAGTGAGAGCCTCTATTTTGTGTGCTAGAAAAACATCTTGGACTATCTTGAGAGTGTTGCAGTATTGGGGATTATAGGAATTAGCTGAAATAGTGATCTCTTTTCCATTGTAGGGGAATTTCAAGCATTGATGGTATGTTGACAACACTGCTTACATTCCATGGATCCAAGGTCGACCCAAGAGTATGTTCTATGTCAAGTCTTTGTCTAAAACTTGGAAAATTATATCCTTTACAATGGTCCCACTTGAATTGGAAATACTATTAGTCCTTGAGAGGATCTTTCTTCATCATCATAGGCTTTTATGGTGATCTTTCTTCTAGAATTTATTGCATTTTCTGAATATCCCAACATACAGATAAACTTTAAGGTGTAGATATTTAGACTAGCTCCTCCATCTATTAAAACACATTTGACCTGATGTTTATGAATTAAAACCTCACTCAGAGTGGTGCATTGTGCAGATGAGTGAGTGATGAATCATCATTTTCTAAGAATGATAGACAATGAGGTGCAGTTAAATGTCCCACCATGGATTGGAATTGAAAAACTTCCAAATTCATTAGTACTGTGGTGTCCACTAGAGATTTTTCTAGAATATCCTTATGGGCTGGTGAAATTTTAAGAAGTTCTAGTATGGATATCTGTGTTGGGATTTTTTGCAATTGGTCAACTATATTGTATTGATTTGAAGGGACAACATGTGCTTTAGATGTAGATCCTTTCAATATCAACTTGGAATACCCCTTGTGGTCACATTTACTGGTTGGTTGTCTTGTTTCTCCCTGATTTTGATGACATTAATTTGATTGTCAACTGCAACAATGTTTGTGGTCACATTTATTGATACAATGTCTTGTTTGTCATTAATTTGATTATCGGTTATAGAAATGTGAAGGATGGTAGTATCATAAACATAATTCACATTTTTCCCTGTGTTGTTTGTAGAAGAGGATTCTCCTTTTTCATAGTTAGGTAGAGAATTTTTAAATGCTCCATGATCATCATTTGTTTTAGGTCCTTCTACCAATATTTCCTTTCTATCTATCAAGTCTTGCACTAAATGTTTTAGTTGCATACAATGATTTGTTTTATGACCTTTGTTTCTATGAAAATCATAGTAATATGCATCATTCCACCATGATGGTTTAACTCTTGGTTCCCAATCTTGTGCCTCCAGTAATGTTATGATTTTGTGTGCAAGAAGTTCTTTTAATGCTTATTCAAGTGATATTCCCAAAGGTGTAATTTTTTTGTGATTTGATGGTGTTTGATATGGTGTTGAAACTAGTTTAGATTCACTATTATTATGATTGTTGTTTGGATTATTTTTGGGTGTAAAACTTAATAAATTGAAGACTGGTTTTGCGTTTTGTGTATCAATTGTAGCATCATTATTACCAACATTCATATTTATTTTCCAAAATTTGGGTTTATCATTATTGTTACGATAATTAGAGTAGCTAGTAGATGTTCCTTTGTTATAAATTTGAACAATACTCCTCTTTTAATCAAAGCTTCCTCAATCTTGAGTCCATTTTCAATCAAGTTTTCAAAGTTGGGAGGACATTGCAATTGAAGTCTATAACTCATCTCACTATTAAGATTGTCAATGAAAATAGCCATCTTTTCTTTCTCAGGTATAGGACGAGCATATCTAGAAAATAATCATCTCCATCTTTGTAAGAATGCAAGGAATGATTCACCATTTTTTTGTTTGGTGTTGCAAAGATCTTTCATGGTTATTTCGTGTTGTATGTTGTATGAATATTAGGAGATGATTTTTTTTACCAGATCTTCAAATGATCTAATACTTGGTGGGAGTTTTGAAAACCATTCCGTGCATTGACCACCCCAACTTCTTAGAAACAATCTCATTAAATAAGTTTCTTCATGTGCAAATTCGAGACTCATGGTGCAAAATTCTCTTGCATGATCTTGAGGGTTAGTTTTTCCATTGTATTCATCATATCTTGGAAATTCATAGTGTTTTGGAAAAGCTATCATGTTCATATTTATGTCGAATGGGTAAGGAAAAATGTCTTGTACCAAATATCTCTTTGTTGTTCCTCTTTGCATGTCTAGAATTTGTTGTTGAAGATTTTTTATTTGGTGAGTTAAAGAAGTCATTGGATCTGTGTTTGGTGGATCAATTTCTATTTTCTTGGGAGATCTTTTCAATTGGTTAACATCAAAATCATTGGAAAGTTTGACACCTTGATTTGCTAGCATTAAAAAGCATTTTTCTCCATCTTTTTCTAGAATTTTCTCCATGAATTTGTGGAACTTAGGGTCTTGTCGAGCTTGTTAAATGTCTTCCTTAGTTATCTCATCTATTTTAGGTTGGTGAAATTTTTGGAAAGGATTTTCTTCTCCTTCTGCCATGGTGGTTTGTGGTTTGAGTTTCTACTTCTTTTTCTTTGAGTTTTTTTTTTTAGATCTTGTTAAAATGGGCATGCAAGTGATAGAAATTTAATATACTTTGATCTTTTTTTTAGGAATTCCAAGGATATACCCAAGTTAAATAGGATGATGGATCCTATTGATGAGACTAAGGTAAATCTGATTGTACAACATTTTATTTTGTGATAAAGGATGCTAGATCTTGATGATGAAACTTATCTAATAGTCAAAGATGAGATTGATGATTAGGTACTTTAAGTTGTTTGATCTAAGTTTAGTTAAAGGATTGCACTTGAAAAAACTATTTTTTTCAAGTTTAAAGCAATATTTTGAATGAGGAATGATTCTACTTTGAAAAGGATCCCTAAATATGCTTTTATTTGTTAGATAGATGGTCAATTTAGCTCTCTATTTGAGTATTAGATGGATGTACTAAAATAGGGTGCAAATGCACTAAAAGATGGAAGAAATATGCTAAAATAGAGCTTGGATGTGCTAGAATGTCCCCCGTATGCACTAGAACAAGAATCTCATGCATTGAAAGATGGAATAAACACACTGAAACATGCACTATATGTGTTGAAAGATGGGTCAAATGTGCTAGAAAATGCCCTAAATGCGCTAGAAGATGTTATGTATGCACCATAAAATGTCCTATATGCACTATAATATGCTATGTATGCACCATAAAATGTCCTATATGCGCCAAAAAATGTCCTCTATGTGCCAGACTATGAACTTAATGCACTGAAACAGGAAGTGTATGCACTAAACTAGGAAGTGTCACTATTTTGAGAGTTTTTTTTGGTTTTTTGTTTTGAATCGGTGAATTGGATGTTTTTAATGGATGATCTCTTGAAAAATGAGTTTTCCTGGTTTTCTTTATTTTGAATCATATGAATTAAGTGTTTTTAATGGATGATCTCTTGAGCAATGATTTCAAACACACCAACAAGTAGTAAAACAGTTGTTTCAAACCTATGATCTAAACATCAAGTGTATGTTCAAGAATCTGGTCTGATTCCTTTTGATTTCCATTGGTATTGAACAATAGAAAAAAAGATCAATCAAACTCTCCTAATGTTAAGGGTCAGTAATAATATCACAACCCACATCTTAGAACTACGTCAGCTCACACAGCCATGTCACCCCATAGAGGGCACCCATGTTTTTACCTTTCTTAGGTCTTAACCAAAGTTGAATCCTCCACTTTTGGCCAAAAATCCCTAGATTTTATATGGTGAGTATCTTGGGGGTAGATTCTTCCCTCACCTTGCACTGTGAATATTACAATGTTTAGAAACTGACTCAGCTTGCTACTACACTTAAAGTTCTTAGTAAGGGTTTCTATTCAATGTTACAAATGATAAACTCCCTCAGGAGACTTCCCAACCTTTAGAACAAAGGCTTTGGGGATGGTTATCAATGCACACCACCATTGAAAGTGAGTTTCCTCAAATTCACGTTTGATTATAGTGGGTTGGAATACTTAACTTTAGTCGTTCTCACTTAGGTCGTTCCTATAGGGTGAGTAATTTTCCCACTATGAAAAGCCTTTTAAAGGTGCTATTGCAATAAATGAAAGAGTGAATATGGTATTTTGGTCACCTAGTAAAGGGGAGAGCATAGGCTTATCACTTTACAAGCTTATCATACATGGTATTCATTAACCTTGTAATTAAAATAGGTTCCTAATTTAATCAAAGGAAAATAATAACTCCAACCCCTACAAACACCATTAGTAGTTTCAGATATATCTTTGACAACATATAAAGCACCTGCAAAATAGAGAGAAATAGATCAGTTTCCATAATTTAAAATTTTTGCAAATAAAGCCAAATGTGATAAAATAGAGACCATATGCACTAAAAGAACCACTATATGCGCTAAAATAACTACTACATGTGTTGAAAGATGAGCTAGATGCACTTAAAGATGAGATGGATGTGTTGAAAGATGTTGCATATGTGCTATAACAGATCCTAGATGCACTGAAAGTCACCACCTATGCATTGAAAGAAGCCACAGGTGCGCTACATCAAGATTCACAAACTACCTGTTGACAATTTTTTTCCAGAAAACATTAAAAACGAGGATAGGCCCCATGGTGGGTGCCAATTTATGTGTGTATGAATCATCTAAATAAACAATTTAAAGCTATACAACACACCAATGAAACATTATATCAATAAATTCAAATAAAAAATCAAATTAAAGCAAATCCCTCAATGGCGTCTCATTTGTTCTCTATCTCCAAGGATTCATTAAGTCATTTTTCTCTTAGATTTTTCGTGCACATGAATTTTCAAATGACAACCCGAAGAATGAGATGTTGGAAATGAAAAAAAGCTTTCCTAAATGATTGATTGATAAACTGTATGATTGATATGCAAAGATGATGATGATGCTATGATATTGTTGCTACTATGATGAAAACGATGTGGTGCAAAAGTTGTAATTAAACTACTGTTAATGGTAATTCCATGATTAAGCCAAATGATTCTAAATGCTAATGCTAAAATGCTCTCTAAAATGCCAAAGCTAATGAGAATTCTATAGTGTAATTGCTAAAGATTGGGATCCTATTTGTTGTAGAATGAAGGTTTATTTATAGATTTTCCAAGGCATAAGCTGAGGTGGTAGGAGTCAATGGTCTGGATTTAATTTGGAGAGATGGATGGCTAAGGATGAAGAAATTAGAGAGAAAAGGGGAGTGTATTCCCTTCATAAGAACAAACTGCTAAGTGTGATGAGGAATAAAATGAGGAAGAAGGCCAAGTGCCCCAAATTTGGTAGGAATTTGTTGAGGATAAACCCAAATTAAATATTTGAAATATTCAATTTCTTGAGATACATGATGAGGTGGAAGGTGGAAAAATTAGTAGACATGTGACTAAATTTAAATTTAGAATTTAAACTTAATAAAAGGAAGTTAATTAAATAAAACAAACTAATTAAATTTGTTTATTTAATTAAGATAGGAAGAAAATGATTTAAGATAGGAAGAACTATAGAAAATGAACTATATAAATAAAAATTTCAATTTATTTATAAGTAGAAGAATAAAAGATTATTAATTAAATAACTTGTATTTAATTAATTCCCCCAGACCAAATTTGAGTGTATACAAGAAGAAATACTTTGTCTATGATTAGGATTTTTATGCTATAATTCAAGATTTGAAGAAATGGAGACACTATTTGTTGCCAAAATAATTTGTTTTATATACTAATCAAATTAGGCTTTGCAGTATCTCAATAGTCAAGGAATGTTAAATCAAAGGCACTTAAAGTGGGTTGAGTTTTTGAAGAGTTATACCTTTGTTTTGAAGCACACGAGTGGAAGGTCCAACAGAGTTGCAGATGCCTTGAGTAGTAGGAAAAAATTGTTGATAGAAATGAATATAGAGGTTGTTGGGTTCAATGAACTCAAGAGTTTGTATCTAGAAGATCAAGACTTTGCAGAAACTCGGAAGGCTTGTTTGGAACCTGTTACATTGGATAGAAAAAGATGGCTGGATTTCTTAATCCAAGATGGGATGTTGTTTAGAGGAAGCCAATTGTGCATTCCAAGGAGTTCTATGAGAGAGAATCTAATCAAGGAGAAGCATAGTGGAGGATTGGTTGGGCATTTCGGTCAAGATAAGACCATTGCTCTTGTTAGTGAGAATTATTATTGGCCACAATTACAACATGATGTGAAGAAGTTTGTACAAAGTTGTAGAGTATGTCAGATGGCAAAAGGAACAAGTCAAAATACTGGATTGTATCAGCCATTACCTATACCTAAGAGGCCATGGGAGGATATTATCATGAATTTTGTTCTTCGATTTCCAAGGACACAAAGAGGGCATGATTCCATATTTGTGGTCATGGATAGATTTTCAAAGATGACAAATTGCATTCCTTGTCATAAGACCAATGATGTCATTCATGTTGCAGAGTTGTTTTTCAGAGAGGTGGTGAGACTTCATGGTCTACCAAAGAGTATAGTTTTAGACAGAGATACCAAATTTGTTGGTTATCTCTGGAGGACATTATGGAAGAAGTTGAAGATAGACTTGAAGTTTAGTTCTACACACCATCCATAGACTGATGGACAAACAGAGGTGGTGAATAGGAGTTTGGATAAACTATTAAGATGCTTAGTAGGAGATAAGCCTAAAGGATGGGATTTGATTATACCACATGTAGAATTTTCTTATAATAATTTTGTCAACAAGAGCGCTGGTAAATCACTATTCCAGATTGTGTATGGGAGTAGTCCAAGAACTACTTTTGAATTAAGAAAGATGGATAAGGGGGAGAAGAGTAGCGTTGAGCCTACATATTTTTTTGAGCACCTAAAGAATTTTCATGACGAGGTGAAGAAGCATATCAATAAGATGAACTATCAATATAAAGCTAAGGCAGATCATAAAAGGAGGTATAAGGAATTCCAGGTAGGAGATGAAGTCATGGTTCATTTGTGAAAGGAAAGGCTGCTAGTTGGTACATACAACAAGTTGAAGATGAAGAAGTTTGGACCATGATATATCCTAAAGAAGCATGAATCAAAAAATGCATATGAGGTAGAGTTTCCTGATGGAATTCATATTTCACCTGTGTTTAACATCTTAGATTTAATAGAATATCATGAGGAAAGAATTGATGAAGAAATAATAGAGGCACAATGGAATATTCGAGAATCTACTTTAGAAAAGGAGGAGATAGAAGACATTTTGGATAGTCATGTGGGAAGAAGCACAAGAAATAGACAATATGCAAGGTACTTGGTGAAATCGAGAGGAAGGCATGTTGAAGATTCATCATGGTTATCTAAGTCTGAGGCTAATTGTCTTGGTTTCCCTCTAACTCCTAAGAAGTGATAGGGTCACTTTTCAAATTACCCTGGGTGTCTAATGCAGGAGCATCCAAGGTGTAAAAGCAATCTTGCATCACCCAAAAAAAAGTTGTTTCTTTTTAATAAGGGCTAAATTTGGTAGGGTTACTATTTTGGTAAGTTTGCATTTATGCACAGTTGGACACAAAACCTTACATAGACCTCCATAATGGTAAATTGAAGCCAATGGCAAAGAAATCACTTCAATATCATTTGTCATTTGAGAGATATTAAAATTTTAATTTTTGAAAATCCTAGTAAAATTTTCAGAGTCAATTTTGAGGCAGTAGAGTCTCTAGATGGGTCTGAAAATTGGTCGAAATTGAAAGTAGTTGGCTTTTAGGCCTTACTTTCCAGTGGAAGATTTCTCGAGAGATTTTTGAAAAAGGTATTATAATAAAAAATCCAACGGTTGGATCAAAATTTATGACCCCACGAAGTTGTAATACCAAAATTAATAAAATTTCAAAATATCTTCTTGAGGAAGTTACACTTTCCAAAAGATTCTAGGGAAATTATTGGGTAAAATAAAAAGGGGTAAGTGGGGGTTGTAGAAGGTAGTTCCAATAGTGCAGATTTTGGGCTCTAAATAATATAATTTATTCTTAGAGTTGATTTTGTTGTAATGAATCAAACCTAAGGCTATAACATGTAAGTTTTGAATATGTAATTTCATTATCTGAAAATAATTGAAAGTGGGTTATTTTTTTTGTCTCGCATCTTCTGTGTTGGTATTTATTGTTCTGATTTGTGTGGTTTTAGGTGGCTTGGCCCTCATCAATATGTTGGCTTGTTGTGGTGTAATTTTAAGATATTAAGCATGGATAAGTATAAATACAAGGTTCCTTCATTCATTTTCACATCAAGTCTTTTGTGAGAGCAATCCTAGTAGAAAATTGGAGTCCACAAGAGCATTCAAGAGAAATTCATCAAGCATTTGGAACCATCATCAAGATTCAAGCATCATATCAAGGATATTCTTGCATCATGTGTATTTTTGAGCTAACATTTGTGATGTAGCATTTTGATTCAAGCAAGCAATACAAGTCAAGATCTATCAAGCATTTCCAGATCCACATTCAAGCTAGCCATATCACACAAGTTTACAGATTCCACAACAAGGGTTTGGTGAGTTGTAACATTACATGTCAAGTTCATTCATCATTTCCCTCCTTTATTTCATTTCATTGCAAGGTTTAATTACCAACAAGGGGTTTGAGCAAGGTAAACCCCCATTCACTAAAAATCAACAAGTTTTTCCTCTCTTACGTGCTTGTGATTACATATTTAGATTGAAGACTTGAAAATCATTTGAAGTGCAAAATTGTCATCCTCATGGAAACTCACCTACAGGTCAAATTTGGAAGTTTCAGAACCTAAGATTTGAGAAGAAGGAAGTATAGAAATCAAGCCTCAAGATCACACTCAAAGATTTAAAAAATTCAAGTTAGGACTAAGATGGTAATAAGGGAATCTTAGTCCTCATGGGGTTATTTTTTAGAAATTCTTTCAGACGTGGTTCTGAAATATAAAGATTCTGCATTTACCCCGAAAAACAACAGGGGGACTAAGACAATAGTAAGGGAATATTTTTCCTGCCTAGCATATTTTGATAGCTTCTTTGCATTTCTAGAATCCTCATTACATTTCTAGACTTCCCAGGTACACATATCCTAACTTCTTGTTGCATAATTTTATCATTTGCATCCTTTATTTAGCTTGCATTACTAGGTTTTGTAGGTTGAATGCTTATTTGTCTTATCCAAGTATTTTCTTGGTGGTGAACCCCTAAAAGCTTAAATAACCCCCTCCTAGGTCTTCCTTGTTGAGAATTGACTCACCTTGTGAGGTTGATAGTCAATCCAATTAGGACTCCTAGGACATCCTTGTATAACAATTAGAGAATAGTGGTGTTTTATGACCTAGGTTATAAAGCACCCATTCCCCTAGTGTTCATTTATAAATACACACACACACACACATATATAGACATATAAATACATACATATTTATATGTATTTAAATGTACACATGTATATATGCATAGATATATATCTTTGTGTGAACATCTCAGTGTACAATGAAAAAGTAAATTGTTAAGTAAAGAATATATGATACAAAGCATTGAGATTTCAACATAGGTAAAACATTTAACAATAATTACTAACACATTTTACAGTAAATGAATGCTACTGTGTTGTATTGGACATCCAAAGGACACACACACACATATAATGAAAATGCAAGCTGATGTGTACAATTATTTTGAATATAAAGAAATGTTATATGAATTAAGAGGAAATATATGTAACAAATGGTTAATCATGCTTATACCAATTTGTTGAATGAACAAGAGACACAAAATATAAATGAGCCATTTATGAAATAAATGACAAATATAAACGTTGAGAAATAACCAAAAGTAGTTAATGAACAAATAGTTTATTGAATTTTTAAATGGGGTTTGTAAGGAATAACCTGTTACCAAAAGGGTAAAAGCACAAAGTTGTGTCACACTTGATAAAGGAAACAACCAACACTTATTCATCTTTCAAACTTGAATCACTAAAAAGTGGCATATATGTTTTGAATTTTGAAATGATGTAAACTAGTAAAATATGTATTTTTTAGTATATTTTATGTTTATATTATATTTTAAAAAAAATTAAAAAATTATTTTAAACTAGTTTTTAATAAATTAACACTATAATTTAGTTGCTGATAAAATGCTTAAAAATGAAGTTGCATGAGATGTCAACATTTTTATAGTAATTTTTTTTTTCTTTCAAATTTTTTGTGTGTATTTATAACTTGAAACTTTAAAGTGCATGGATTTTTTTTTTTTCCAATTTTGATAAATATTTATTTTTAAATAAATATTTAAATGTGTGTGAATAAAAAAATAGTTGTTTCCATGGGATGTCAACTTTCATATTAAATATTTATCTAAAATGGAAAAAAAATTATACCATCTTCAAATAGATTCTTTTATCTAGAGCATCATATTTTTTCTTTTTTTTTTAATATGTTTTAGTATTTTTCTTTGGCATGGTAATCAACCTAGTATTTTATGTTGATCACCTACTTTTAGTAAATATAAAAAATAAAATATAAATAATAATTAAACTATTAAAATAAATATATTTTTGAAAACTACACTTATGGATCTACAAAAGGGTATTTTTTATATTTTTAAAAAAATGTTATTTACATTAGGAGTTATTGAAACTTCAAGTTTTTCAAATAATTTTATTTTTTTGGTAAATTGGACTCAAAGTGGTGCTCCATATATTTTTAGCCAACAATTTTAGTTGAAAAAGTTGTGGAAGTATCTAACTTAGCTAGAATGAATCTTACTAGATCATGTGTTTGAACAAAATTGATTTTAGTTAGAAATACTTAAATTTAGTTGTGCTATTAAGTTGGTTGAAAGTGTGACACAACTTTGTGTTTTTACCCAAAAAAGACCCTCATTTACTTATAACATATAAAAAGAAATTGCATAAATATAACTATTAAATGCATAGTTCATGAAAATAACTATAAACTATAGAATGTAGAATGCATAGTTCATGAAAATGTAAGTTGTGAAGTAAAGAATATATGATACAAAGTATTAAGATTTCAACATAGGTAAAACATTTAACAATAATTACTAACACATTTTACAGTAAATAAACGATATTGTGTTGTATTTGATAGCCATTGGATTAAAATTTCAATAGAGGTAAAACAAATACAGAGTGATCCCACAATAGTGGTTTACAATTTTTGGCCAAACTGGACACTGAAATTATTATTTTTTAACTAAATCTTCACTTTCAGGCACCTATAGTGGCTAAACTGTGAGGAATTTGAAGATGATGCAAAATAGAGTTTCGTGAAATTTTGTCTATAGATTCTAAATATTTTTTTTTCAAAATTTTTGGAACCAAATTGCACTTCTTTTTCCATGATCTCCTCGAAAACTAGTTTTTTTTTCTTCAGAAAACAACATTTTTAAAAAGTGATGCTCACCGTATAAGGCATAACTTTTTTCCAAGAAGGATAAAATTCTAATTCTTTTGAATTTAGATTTGTAACTATGATATCTAGTGCTTCCACTTGGTTAGATAGTTTTTCATTGAATATTTTTTCTTTAATCAAATTTTGAAGTCAAAGCAATTACAATTCACACATAGCGTGACTGTATAATGCGTAATTTTTTTTGTATGTATCGAAATTCAATTTTTTTTGTTGGATTAAGGACTTCAATATCTGGCGCACTCATATTTTTCAATTTTTTTTAGATAATCTACTATTTTTCCACATGTACAGAATAAAGAGCTTGATTTTCAGTGAAAAACCTATGTTTAATAAAACTAAAAACATAAATACATAATAAAACCAAAATATCTTAAAATTATATTCGTTGGATAGCTCGTTCCAAGGACTAGTTGATTCTAGTTGGGTCTATGAAGTCTGCCATTTTCATGTTCAAATCAAGCTCCAAAGTGCATTTTTTTTGTGAACAAGGTCAAAAATTAGGGAAAAAGGGGGTTCGCTCAAACTAGGGGGTTTGAGCGAACCAAGGTTCATTCGAACCTTGGTTCATTCAAACCCCCTTTCCAAAAGGGGTTTCCATTTTATTTTTATTTGTGCATGCATTAGATGGGTTTGCTTGAACCCTAGTTTGAGCGAACCCTTTTTTGGTTCATTCGAACCAAAGAGTTCATTCAAACCCCCAGAATGAATTTTTTTGGCATGGGGTTATTTTTTATAAGTTTTCCTTCCTAATTCAAATTGTAAACCACTTTTGTGGGTTTACCCTATAGACTTGGGTTTTCAGATATATGCCCAAAAAAATAAACAAGGGTTTCATGATAATAATTCCTTAGTCACACAAATATAGAAATGGGTTTTTAGATATATGCCGAAAAAATCAAGTGAGGGTTTCATGAGATTAATTCTTTAATCACACATATGCTAAAAAAACCAAGCAAGAGTTTTCAGATATATGACGAAATACACATGGGTTTGCATACATATGTTGAAATACACATGGGTTTGCAGATTTATGCCCAAATACACATGGGTTATTAAGAAAAGGGTCAAAGTAGACAAATAGATTATTTTATGCAGACATGTGGTCAAACCCACGAAATGCCTCATCATTTTACCAAAAAAAATAATGAAATCATGGAGGGTTTACCAGACCGTGAATGCGCGGTAAAATGGAGAGAAGGAAATAATCATTTTACCCCAAAAAAACCTATGGGAAATAATTCACCACTAGACCCAACAATGTGAAACAACACATGGAAAAAAGGGCATGAAAAGGAATGAGGAATCTGGTAAAAACGAGTTGTAATCATTATTCAATTAGTGAATAAACCCTTCACAAGTCCATAAAAATGTTGAATAAAAAGAGTCACAAGTACCATTTTTTTCATTTTGAAAGGAGAATGATGTTTGTTGTTACCTTAAACCCTGGATAGAAGACACCATTGATACCTATCCAGAAGCTTCTAGATCGTGAGCACATAGCGAAATGATAAAAATGAAATTATACTCCCAAAAAATCATGGGAAATAATCCTTCATCAGACTTGACGTTCATATCAAATGGAGTGAATGTGTAGTAGGTGTAGACTATTATGGTTGCTAACCTAAACCTCCAATGTTAACCCATGAATGAGACACATTCACTTTTGACCGTATATGAATGATAAAATTGTTATAATTGTACCCTAATAATGACACAATTAGGAATTTTTTAAAATATTATTTGGTGGTTATAGTGGGTGGCAATCAGGTCATTTGATGGCTATGAGCAGGTGACACCTCTAAATGGTGACTTTTTTACCCTTTCACGCATATCGACAACTCCCACATTCATTCAAATTACCCACATGCCAAAACAATATCTATAATCTATTAACTCATGAGCGAATAAAACCCATAAAAATTAACTTGATCCAACATACGGTTTAGGAACTACGGTTGCGTGAACATAGCTATGGTGGTAACTGGGAAATCTCCCTTAAAAGGGGATCTTTTGTTTATAAGAAGTGAAATGCATAGCATGGAGTTCAAGGAAATTGAAATATATCATAGAGAATATTGAGTTGTTTTTTCAAATATTAAAATTTTCTATGAGGATCCATCAAATGATGTTTTTGATTGAGATTTCAAAGGTTGTAGTACTTCCTTTGGTGCTACTTTTGGAGGGTAAAGACTAATAGGGTCATAATGGAGGCTAGAGGAAATGGAGGCAGGAGGACATCTATCATCCCAAGCTATCTTATCACTCAGGGATGATTCTTGCATGAGAAGAATTTGTTTCATCTCTTGTCCTTCCAAGAGCAAGATGGGGCATGTAGTGATTTGTTGGGTTGTGGATAGTTGAATTCACAAACTTAGTGAGTTGTTCTTAGTCTGTGGATAGTTGAATCCACAAATTGTCTATGAATAATTTAGTTCATCTTCATCCATAGTTTTGCAAATGTGTATTTGTGGATAATTGAGTAAGTCTTGATCTACAAATGGAGGAGTGTTATTGTAGATAATAAAGTGAGTCTCGATTCACAGTTGGTTGGTGATTTTATTGTGAATAGTGAAGTGTGTCTCAATTCATAGGTAAACGTTGGATAATCAAAACATTTACCCAAACATGAGGAGTTTGAGTTGATGCTGATGTAGAGTTGTATAATTAGGACATTTTCCTAGATAAAGGATTTTGGGTTGATGTTGATGTAGTGTTGGCTAACTAGAACATTTTCCTAGGCAAATAAGTTTATGTTGATGCTGATGCAATATTTTGGTTTTTTTTTGTAATGTAAACCTTAAGGGGGGGATATTAGAAATTTGAGGTTTACACTTTTACATTATTCCTTTGTTTCTATTTTCCCATTATGTAAACCTTAAGGGGTGGTTGTTAGGAAATTAAGGTTTGCATATAATAAATTACTTAATAGTTGTTAGTTTTAGGATGTTATTCTTGTAAGGAAATTTGGAGTGGTTATTCATGAGAATCTAATTCTTTATAAGAATTTGCAATAAGAATTTTAATGCACTATAACAAATCAATATATTATTATGCTTTTAATATTTTGTGCAAATGGTTTGATCTAGTTATCTATGTGAGAGAACTACCATTTTTAACAATCTCATTATGGACTCTTTAAATTTTATTGTCATATTAATAATATTGTCATTATTATGAAATTCATGATTTTTTATTATAATTATGGAGAAAGGACTTTATTATGCATTCAATTTGCTTTTATATAGTTAAAAATTACATATTAAAATTTAAAATATTATTGAGAATTAAAAATTATAGTTATGTTAATAATTTAGTCCATAGAGAATAATTCACAATCTTTATATGAGCTAATTTTGTATGTAGAATGTGCATGTACAAGTAGATTGAGGCTAACAAGAAATAACAACTTAAAGATGACTAATGCATAAAATACAAATGAATTGAAGAGATACAAGAGAGTTAAGATAGATATTTTATAGTATCATTTTGTTGCCATAATACTTGAGGGCATATAGGTTAAAAATGAGCTATATAATGCAATAATTTATCCATTAAATTTTTAATTATATATTGAGTAAAAATTCAAACAACTTCTAAAATGTTATTATTCAAAGTGTAGTGGAATAAAATTTATTTCTAATTAGTTTAAGATTTTAACTGATTGGTAAAAAAAACATACAAGTTGATCAAACCTTTTCTCACATAACCCCATGAGAGAAATTCATGCATACAAGATTAACCATAATGCAAATATCAAAGAAATACCACAATGTTACATAAGATATACCTTAGGGAAAACCTCAAAAGGGAAAATCGTTCTTCAAAAGAATCCAAACTCAATGTATTATTTAGTAATGAAAATATTACAATACACTTGCAAAGTCTCTATGGATACTTCTAAAATATTAAGATCCTCCAATACATCTTCCATGTGTCCAAGCATATATCTACACATCCCATTACATGCTTCATGTATATACTTTTTGAAAGGTAGCTCAATACAATGACAACCAAGCTTTAAACAATCAACCAAACAACTAGTTAACTAGCCAACCTCAACCACTAAACATGTATTTTCTTTTATAGAACTAAACTCACACCAAATAATTAAGTGGTAAGGTAAAACCATGTGCCTCAAACCAATGGTTAAACAAAACTCTTAACCCTAATATTTACTTTTTTGTATTGAGTTTCCCACTATTAAATAATTTTCCCATGTGCAACCCACACATAAATTATCCAACCAATTCTACACACAACTTTATAAAAGGATACCAAAATAAATATTTAATGTGGCTAAATAAACCTCATAAAGATGCACCACAAATAACTATTTAAAATTTAGGACCAATTGTGACAAAAAAAAAGGTGCACTTTAAAAAAAAAATGAAAAATAGTCATTTTGTGCACACCAAAATTGTTTTGCATTTGGTGAGCACCAAATTTGGTGCTCATCAAATTGAAAAATAGTTTTAAAAAAAAAGTAGCCCTTTTGAATGCATTTTTCCCACAACTTGTGATTTCTTCTCCCATTTTTTTTCTCTTTCAAGTCACGTTCACCAAAAGGAGATCGAATTTTGCTTGCAATTCTTCGCAAGGATGCTACCAATACGTCAAAGAGGTTGAAGAGATTGAATAGGTATGTATTTCTATCATTTTTATTTCAAATTTAAATTAGAATTTATATTGAAATAGGTTTTTAAATTTTATTTTTTTTAATTTATAGGAAAGGAATCTCCACCTCAAAACATTGACAATTCACAATCACCCCCTCACGAAGAGCCTCCAGAACAAGAACAACCTCAAATCCCTCCGTCAGTTCATAGGAATCCACAAGGAACCCAAGAAAATATCTCAAATAAATTTGAAAAAACAAAAGAGAGATTCAACAATTGATTGGAAGATTAATTGAGCATGTTGAAAGCCACCCTTATAGGAGAGGGATTATTGAATCGCTGAAGTCAATTGTATCACATATAAGAGAAATGAGTGAGAAAATAAATTGTTGGTCAAATAAGAGGGATGAATTAAAATAATTTAATGCTAGTGGTCTTTCATATGTAGATGTAAAAGAATAAAAAATTAGCAAAGCTGACTTGTTTTCCCTTACAGACCCGAGAATCGACCTTTATCACATTCATGCGAGAGATTTCCTATCCATTGGTGTCACCATGAATTAATAAAAGATAAGTTTTGGAAGTGGTGGTGGATGGTTTTTGACCAACCTCCATGCAATAACCACAAGGTACCACAATATTTTTTGAGGAAACTCTATTATGAGTTTTTCCTCAATAAGGTGCCAAACTATTTTGAAATTTTAGACTTTTAGGGTAGAGGTGGGGGTTCCACACATGATAAATCGAGTGCACGCTGTAATCCACAATTGGCACTGAGACCCTTGGCCAAAACCATGGTGGATCATGTCATCATTCCTTTCATTGTGAAGGACAATGTCAAGGTGGACATGTTGGATTCGATTAGGTCACTCACTCAAAGCATTATACATTGTATGAGGCCTCTAGTAGAGAATGATGTCGACGAGAATTCTAGGCCCAAAGTTCCACCCCACCATTGTCACTCTTGTGATGCTATTTGCATGTATGATTATCAGAGTGCTTAGGATGCAACTATACATCCTACATCAACTACAAAGTAGATGGTTATGCCAGATGCATTGTTGAATGAAACATTCGACATTGATACCACTAGTAGAATTTGGTAAATAAATGACTAGGTGACTAAAACTTTTAGTCACAACAACTAAAAAATGACTAAATTCTACCCATTTTTTGCAACTCAGCTATAAATGAGTAAATAAATGACTAATTTTGTCGTTGACTAAAAAATATTTATTCACACAAATAAAAATGACTGAATAGTTAGTCATTTATTTTGTCACAATCCATTTGAATAAATCATTTATGGAATAAAGAATATAGCCTACCAAAATACTCTAAAACTTTACAAAACATACTCTAAAACTTTCGTCAAAATCTTATTTTCAGGTGTAGCCCACCAAAATGGAGTTTTTATTTTAATAAACATACTCTAAAACCTTCATCAAAACCTTATTTTTAGGCATAGACCACCAAAATGGAGAATTCTTTCAGTAAAGAATGATAGAGAATGGTAAGGAGTTGTGCATGACAAGAGGCATAGGATTCATTGATTCTTATCCCATTCCTACTTTTCTCAACAAGGGTTACATTGTTCCTGCTACTATTTGTAATCCAGGTATTTAATTGACATATATAAATTTGCATAATCTCAAATTTATTTAGATGCTTTTGACGTATCAATGTATCCTAATAGGGTTTAGAATGATTTCCTTTAATTTTAAAAAATAAATTAGATGCTTTTGAAGTATCAATGTATCTTATATAGGGTTTAGAATGATTTATTTTAATTTTAAAAAATAAATAAATGATGTATTTTCATGTGATTAGATAACGTGGAGATCTCCTAAATCTTCCCCAACACATTGCCCTCTTTGGGACTATATTCATTACTCCAGTTGCTAGGGTTTTGCATGTGACATCTTTAATATCTTCATGACAATGGCTTTTAAATAGATCTTAGTCTTTGCTTTAATCCTTATCATGGTAACCCTTGAGTTCCATAATCCACCTTCAATCTCTTCTAAGAATGTTGTCTTAAGATAGACTATGTAGTATGCATATAAAGCATGTCCTTTATACCTGCCATTGTTCCAAACCACCACTCACTTCCTTGCTTAAAATGTTGCCACCATAATCACAATGGCATGTTTTAAAATCATGGTTGCCAGTGATTGACCATTAAGGTCACTACTTTCATCAAGATACAATGAGATTTTTGTCTTCAAACTCAAGGAATTATGAAAGATAAAATTTTGAATTATTTGTTGTGTACGATTTTATTTTCTTGCACATTTACTGCTTTGCTAACTGCCTTTAAGACTAGATATTGCACCCTTAGCTGCAATCTCAAATATCTCACTCACTATCACTTAAATATTCCTTTCATGAGCATCCTTCTATAAAATCAAACTATGCCCTATAGACTACCTACTTACTTATTACAGGAGACTCATTGTTTCATGATATTGTGGGTCTTAAGATCCTTCAACCTTATTGTCACTACTTCATAGTCCACAAGGTATTATTCACTATTCTCCCATCTTCTATGAGTCTCAAAACATTGCTAAAACATGCAATCCACTACCTCCATTATACAATGGCTAAGAAGAAACATTGAACCTATGATTACCACTATTACTTCATTTGGAAAGTCATTCCCTAATTGCATTTGCCTTGTCTAACACTGCCAATAGCATTTGAAAAACCCTTAAGGTCAGCAAGGGGGTAAGGAAACTCGCTGTTAAATCATCACTTTACTATGCAAGGTTTGAGCTTTATTATCTTGTCACTGCTCAACCTCTTTTTAACTATCACACCTCAAGTGAATTTCATTCTTCTTACCATAGATTGCATTTACAAATGTCACTGAGCTACATAGTGTGATTGTTATTGGCTACAATCTTTATATTACAATATTTTTTTATTGGCTACAATGTCTCAATCTTTTTGGTATTGCAAACTCACTAATCCACTAGAGTTATTGTTTATGTTTCTACAGAGGCCTAGGGTTTGTACCCTAGTCATGCTCTTACCAATAATTTTGTTGGTATTAAAAAACAACCTTAAATCTTGGGTCAAGAAATTAGCTATCTTTATAGGGTTGTGGTATGATCTTGGATTGTATCCTAGATTGTGTGGGAAGCTTTTGTTTGATCATTAAGGTATGTAAACCTGATCAAGGAAATGTATCCTATATAGCATGTCTCTTGCTTTAATACTTTCCATAATGGTTATTAGTAGATCACATTATTATAGTTTGTGGTAACCCAAGATTGCATTCAAGTATGTAACAAATTTGGTTTGTAGTTTAAGCTGTACACTTTTAAGTAACATTCATAAGGTTTAGAAAATCTTGATCACTCTCTACAATCACCCATTAAACATGGGTTGTGCTTGAATGCACTACATAATTGATATAACACAACCACTCTGCATATAAACCAGAGTTATAAGCTTTTTATTGCAGCAAGAGGTAATCACTCTTGGATCATGCTATCATTACATTGTAACTTGTTAAATTTGAGTCAACCCAAATGCACCCAATGATGATTGAAACCTAATTGTGATAACAGTGATTTGTACATGAATTGTGCTCATATGAGTGCCTCGATTTCTATCACAACATAGCCACATTAAACTTGGGTCAAACATGAATACATCTTGTATTTGTTATAGCACAACTGTTCCACATGACCAATAGAGTTATGGATCACATAATTATAGTCAAAAAAATTTGTTCCTCGGTTGTGCTCTTATGGTGATTCCATTACCGTTACAACACAACACTTTGGACTTATATTGCTCAAATCCTTACATTGCTTATTTTCTCTTTAGATGGATGGCTTCATGGATTTTTTTGTGATTTATATAGCTTTTGTTTTGATAGTAAATGAGATCAAATTCTTTCTAAAACTGAAATAATTTATTATTTATGGTTTTATGATGCTTTTGAGTTTTATTTAGAAGGGGTTAATATGTGGCATTTTTATGTGTAGGAAGAATAGATTGTGATGCAATGTTCGGGTATAGATGGTTCAGGAAAAATTGGATTGCTATCAGTGACATAACTAGGTTGGAGAGTACCTTGAGTCAGTCTGAAACACTTCTGGGTGTTTTGGATTGGAAGCAGAACCTGAGTATAGGAATTTACAAATATCTAATAGAGGAAGTTTCTTTATTCTAAAGACAAAATCATAAATATGATGGTCCAATTTGACATCCAACCTAAGATCTTTAATATCTGATAGAGAAAGCTTGTACATTCTAAAGATAAATCATAAATCTTCTAGCCCACTATCAGATCCAATTTGAGGTCGTGAAGCTTCAACAAAGGAAGTTCCTACATTCTAAAGATAAAATCATAAATTTTTTTGGTCCAATTTGAGATCCAATTTAAGGTCATGAAGATCTGACAAAGAAAGTTCCTACATTCTAAAGACAAACGCATAAAAATGCTCGGTCCAATTTGAGGTCCAATTGGAATGATTAGTCTTTTTAGTTATACTTTCTGACATTTTGGCTTGATACAAATTGTTACTTTAGAATTATGGTATTACTTTTCTTCTAATTTTTTCAACCCTCATTTCAGGGAAGAGATTTGAAGATGGTTCCTTCAGATGGAGACTACACTTTTCTGCTATAGGTTCTGTCTAGAAACACTAGAGGCTCACGTATTGTCATACTCAAGTACAACAAAGTTTGAGGTGAATTTAACTTAGTATTTTATGATGATATGGATATGTTCTAGCCTATAGTTAATTTTTGTAGCATAACAGATAGGATAAATAGTTGTTCATGTAACATTGTTTCAAATTTTAAATTACTATACCTTATTCTAGGAGCAAATCATAGGGGGGGTCTCTACATAATACACCATTATTTCATATTCAAAATTGTTCACTCTTTCACAATTTTTTGCTTCATTTATTTGATCTAAGACAATTTTTTGTGTAGAAGATGCTCTCAAAATCATAGTAAAATCCTTTATTCCAGGAAGACTATTCAAAATCTTTCCCATCATAACAATGAACAAAAGCATCAATCATTAACCTGAACTTTGCAAGAGTTTCATCAAATTCTAGTTTTCCACTCTCTTTTCCATTTTGAATTTTACTCCCAATTTCATCCATGAAGAACTTCCTTAGCCTGTAGATCCTATTGCTAGCCATAACTTTACCAGGTGTCAATGATAGCTTTGATTTTTTACCCAAACAACAATTGACAAAATTTAGCCTAGAATCTGGTAAGGCCAATGTTTTTCAATTGCTGCTTGGGTAAAAACTTGAAGTTATCCTCAACACCTGGTAAATTTATGGCTAACAGTAGGATCTATAGGCTGAGGAAGTTCTTCATGGATGAAATTGGGAATAAAATTCATAATGGAAAAGAGATTGGAAAACTAGAATTTGATGAAACTCTTGCAAAGTTCAAGTTAATGACTGATGCTTTTGTTCATTGTTATGATGGGAAAGATTTTGAAGTCATTTTAGAATAAAGGATTTTATTGTGATTTTTATAGCAACTTCTATACAACAAGTTGTCTTAGATCAAATAAATGAAGCAAACAATTGTGAAAGAGCCAACAATATTGAATTTGAAACAATGGTGTCTTATGCATAGACTCCCCCTATGATTTACTCTAGAATAAGGTATAACAATTTAGAATTTGAAACAATGGTATATGAAAAACTATTTAGCCTATTTGTTATGCTACAAAAATTAACTACATGTTAGAACATATCCATATCAACATAAAATAGAAGGAACAATTCCTTTCAAACTCTATTGTGGTAATTGCTTTGTAAAGAAGTTTGCACTCCATGAACATTTTTTGTGCACATCAGTATGTTGGTTATTATCTCAATCTCCTTTGTGATCAAAATAAAAGTGAAGTTCATTGTATAACTCATGACCATTTTGCAGTGCTATGATCCAGTGCTCTTTTACTTCTTACTCACTGTGTTCTCAATCACTATGTGTAAATGACTTAGAGGACAGATCTTTGTCACCATTCGACAATAACTTTCATTTTTTTTGAACTTTTTGTTATGATTCAATCACTATTTGATAGTGTTCTTCCTTTCTCAATCCTATAGGACAAAGGACAATTAACAGTTTGCAACTCTCTAACAATGGTAAATAGATATAGTAAAGATATTTAAAATTTTAGAAGTGGATTTCTTTTTTGAATTGTTAAATCCTATTTATTAGTTTTATAACTTAAAATTATTTAAGCTATTTGAATAGCTAAAAATCATATTATAAATCTTTAAAGTACAATAGAATCAGGTACTTAAAATGATTACAGAGAAGTTGAATGAAAATTAGTAAATTACTACTGATTTCTAAGCTTTTCCTTTTGCATGTTTACAGGGTTATTTCCTTCAACATTTGTTAGGCCTATTTTGGATTCTATGGAAATAACATAATATTTCATTGTATATTGTATTTTGTTAGATTGTATTGGATAGTTAATGGTTAATTTTTTATTTTTTATTTTTTTAAAATTTAACATAATATACTTTCCATGTACTTCTTTTCATCACTTGTAAATCTAAATTTTGTTACTTTTTGTGATCATAAAAAATAGAGATGCTTTTAGTCTTTGTGAAATATTTTCATGCATGTTTGAGATCTCTACAAGGTGATGAAAAAGGCCCTAGGGTTTGGTAGGGTTTTGAGTGTCCTTATTGTTTTGATGGTAATGTTGTCACTAAGTTCTCTCCTTGCCCAAATATAGTCACTTGAGAAACTGCCATGATGCTCTTGACTGTAAATTAGTTTGTTCTCCCTAACTTCTCACTACAAGTCTAATTCTTCAACTCTACCAACTATCCTTCCATCTCAGTGTCTTTTCATGCTATCGCATATATTCTCTTATGAATTTATTCGTATGACTCTGAAAGCTATCACTAGGTCTATTATGACTGTTAGGTCTTTGAGGGTATATTATTTTCTACTATGAACTCTTAGATTGTCATAATTTTGATGAAAATTCTCCAAGGATGTTTGCTCACTGACTTAACTCTCTATATATTCTCCATTATGCATTGAAAATTCATGGTTTCTAGTTAACTATTTATTGGTGTAACCATTGCCATGTTTCTTGTGACTGTCATCCCTATAGGATAGTTTCCTTATAGATCTAAATGTAATTTAAAAGTTGCACATAAATATTGACAAGTTTCATAAGACTATTCACTATTGTGTCAAGGTAGTAGATGGTCATGACAAGTTTCATAAGATTATTCACTATTGTGTTAAGGTAGTAGATGGCCGTGAGAAGTTTCATAAGAATGTTGTGACAAGTTTCATAATATTTCCATACCACAAGATCCAAGAAGGCACAATGTGGTGTAGCAGTAACATTCCACATTACCGCGAAGGACAAGAAATAAATGTGAGGTATGGAGGTAACTCAAAATACTTATCCCACATCCCACAAGAGCCAAGAAGGCACAGTGTGGTGTAGTAGTAACATCCCCCATTACCGTGAAGGTCGAGCAATAATGGTGTGGTGTAGTAGTAACATCTTGCATTACCATGAAGGCTGAGTAATAATGGTGTAGTGTAGTGATAACATCCTGCATCACCACAAGGATCATGTCAAAATGGTGCAGTATTGCGATTAAACTATAAAAAGAAATATCACATTTCTTTGAGACATTTTTTTGAAATAGTTTGCTTGCCTTGTGTATATTTCTTCCACATTTTCATGTATGTCTAGTAGGGCACTTGTAACTACAACATATGACAAAAAAATCCTTGATGTTATGCTTTGATGGATGTTCCTTCATTATTACTGGATATCCGATGTAGTGCACATTATTATAGTGTAAGCCTATTTTTTAGATTTTTTCATTTAGCATCACCAATATTCTCCACAAGAACATTGTCCTTGTTTACAATGATGAAAATGGTTCACATCTCTTAGAACAATTTCTCTTGCAACAATTTTGGAGACGAATTTAGATGCAGTGTGAAAATTAAAACATACTTGAAGGTTCTTAAAAATTCTAATACTTGTACCAAGGGCCATGTTTAACAAACCAAATGTAATTGCTAACTTTTCACTATGGTGGTAGATAAATGATTCTTTTTTCTCCTATTCCACAGTATTGAGTAAAAGTCTTGAATATGGAAATACCATGTTGCCTTCATTTTCCAAGTGAATTTCTCTAATTTTGCATAGATCTCCCATGTCTTTGGATGTGATAAGTCTCCTACACAAAAATCATGTACCCATTTATGTCCTTCAATCCAACTACATGAAAGTATCTTTTTAATTCCTTTATCTTTCATCAATCTCCTTACTATTTGAACCTCACCACACCTGCCCACTTTTGCACAGATGTTTTAGAGAAGAACATAAGTTGCAGCATTTTTAGGATCCAACTAAAAAAGTAGTGTTGCTAGAATACTTAGCCTATATTCATATATGATCCATAAGAACCGATTTTTTATCTAGTATCTCAGTAATAATGTTTAGGGTGTCCTCAAGATAGCCAGCACAGGCACGGAGGTCAACCATGCACACCTAATGATCAACTATATATGTAATGCAATAAGGGTTATTGATGTGTGAAGTATGTGCATCCCTCATCCACTAAACCTACATGACTACATGCATCTAGAACACAAGCAAAGATTACAATGCTGGGATTCCAGAGTGCTTCATTAATTCAAATATTTTGAGAGCTTCCTTGCAAAATCCATTTTGTACACTTCTACAATCATATCATTTCATTCCATGAGATGACATCTCTTTGAGGCATTATTTCAAACAATTCATTTTGTACTACATTTTGGTGTCACATCTTTGGTAATTATGGTTAGTTTCATTACATTCAAATTCTGAATTTTGGGAAAGTATATACAGTAAATAGATTGATGGTTGTTTAGATACTGAAATTAGCTCTCGTAGAAATTAACTAGAATATCTAGAAGGATTATTTTAATTAAAGAGGATTTTGTGGTTATTTTTGTAACAATGATTAAAAATGATTTTATAGTGTAGCTAGCTTGCTATTTTCATTCAAGATATAAGTGATCAAAGTCAAGCACATACCAAGAAGATGGTACTTCAAACCCTCAACCTCACTTAGTTTAGTTTGCTTACATGGGGATATTAAAGAAGTTGGTAAAAAATTAATATATATCATTTTTTGTTTGTGAAGGAGAATCCTGTGAGATTCAATATGGCAGTGAATCAATATCCAATTTCTTAAGTAAAGATGATGTCACCGTTGGGAAACTTGTTGTGAAACATTAGGTTAATAATTTTTGGATGTTAAGGCTTCCTAGTTGGATATCAAAGATATTTTCTCATCAACTTAATTTGGAATTCATGTATAAATGGATTCTTCCATGGTGTAGGTCTTTACTCAGACAACACATGAACCAAGGTTAACATTTTTGTTGATAATGTTGTTCTAGTACGGTTAGTGTTGATAGCCTTCATTCTATAATGTCAAATTCATTCTATAATATGAGCATATCACCTTTCTTAAACTTTGAACAAGGTTCTAAAATCAATGGTTCAATATGCATATTTTAGGCCTATGTTGAACACTCTATTTAAGGCACTTGTTGACAAGGCTACAATTTTTTAATTGATTTATCTTTCTTTTGTGTTTGGACTTTCTTTTGTAAACTTGCAATATACAATGCACTTTTATTCTTTATGAATTGAGACTAATTATATTAATTTTGTTGGTTGTATTGAGGCACAACTTCGTTCATGGCAGAAAAGGCATCACTCTATTGCTCATATTAGATGGCATGTTGCATATAAAGGAGGAAATATTCTAGCTGGGTTATTATTGATTGTGTTGAAGGAGAGAGCTTCATATATGGGACACAATCAACACTCTCCTTAGATTCTACACGTTGCAGCTTGCTCCAAGAAGATTTCCCAAGTTGTAGAAGTTTTAAGAGATGAAAGGGGCATGTGCTCATAGTGAAGGGCTTCAAGCATGTATTTCCATCATTTCAAAAGTCTTTTGGAGAAGTTTCTTTCTTGTAGTCATTTCTCTGCAATATTGTAACACGGATTTTTAGTCTTGTGATTGAAAATAACAATTGTAATATTATATTTGTAAGTTGTAACTAGAACGACTTCTTTTATTAATAAAGTTCAACATTTTTCCTTCTCAATGATTGTCTTATTGTGTGCAATTGATGATTGATGTGTATTTCTATGTTTTATGCTTAAATCCTCAAATACCAGTCAATTAAGATGACTAGATATACTACTAATTGATATCAATTAATAATTAAATTGACTAAATATACTACCAATTGACAGAAATCAATGAACAGTGAATAAATATGACTAGATATATGACCACTAATATTAGTAAATAAAAATGACTAAATATACTACCAAATTACAACAATCAATGACTAAATCAACAACTAATAAGTGACCAGATTACAACAATCAATGACTAAATCAACAACTAAATAAGTGACCAGCTAAATATATCAATGAATAAAAAATGACTAAATAAGTGACTAGATTACAACAATCAATGACTAAATCAACAACTAAATATATCACTGGAAAAAAGTGATTAAATAAGTGACTAGATCACAATAATGAATGACTAATTCAATGACTAAATATACTGCCAAATCGAACAATCAAAACAACCAATAAATGACTAAAAATGGTTTAGTAATCAATTTGGTCACATTATATATGACTAGCAATAAACTACTAATAGTCATGTGACCAATTATAGTCATTTATAAGCAGTTTTTAGTATTTTTTTAGTAGTTTATTGTTCTTTCTATACTAGTGTACTCAGGTAAAATTCAACAAGTTCATTTAATTTTGTTTATTAAATTCTATTTTGAAATATAAGAATAGCTAAATTAGTAGAATCAATATAATGAAAATTCAGGGTTGGAGTGTTCATAATACATGCACCATTCCTGCAAACCCTTATTTCTTTTTGACATCGAGTCCATAGGTATGCAACTATTATTAAAGAAATAATTATTGCATGTGAACAATTGAATTTTATTTGAATGATTGTCTCATAACATGCTTTGGATGCCAAATAGTTTGCTGGTGGACCTTCGAGCTCCACACCTCACTATTCACATCCTAAAACAACATTCACTTAGGTAACCTTTATTCATTAATGGTGTTGTAAAACAATGTTAGCTATTTTTGGTAATTTTACATGTACAAGTCTAAAAAATTGATAATTTAGGTTATAATTGATTATTTACTACTTATAGCTAGTCATTAAATAAGTCAAAGAATATGCTTTATTCTCAAATGGCTATTGTTATCACCTTTCCTATTATTCACTAGTACTATTTTCCCATTATTCCAATAATCCCTTGTTATATCCCTTGGTTTCCCTATGACCACTAGCTCTACCCATTTGCCTTGTAAAAGATGTTATGGCCATATTCTAATTTTTATGATGGTAGATCATAGTGGGAAATCGTCTCTCACATAGTTTCCTTCATGCTCATTTTTAGGCTACCTCATCCCTTCAACCAAGTTAATTCTTACCTTCCACCATCCCATATCCTATCACTTGTATCATCCTCCTCACCACACATTTTAACCAACATGAAGAGTATATGGCATGCGATGTGAATGAATTATTTTGTAAGGAATCTACCATGATGTCTTATTTTCCATATATCTATTAGAGGATGGCATGCTTGGTTGGTCTTGTGAGATCCTAATGTTTACCATTCAACGTCCATATCATTCTTCCATTCCTATCATCACACATATTTAACCATTTTATATCACATTTTCCAATCTTTAACACCTTATATATTGGACCACCTTCCTCCATGTTTCATATTATACACATATCCTTACAATAAACCTTTCCTTCTACTCATTATTGACCAAATATCTTATACATTAGTAAAACACACCTCAAGTTCCCACTTCATGTCCTATATTCAAACCTTAAACACTGCCTAATTCACCTTATTTTCTATTATTCCCTCCTAATCACATCCCATTAACCTCTAATAGTTCACATTATGTTTTATTATCCCATCCTAGGTCATCCAATTAATCTCTACTAGTCCATTCTATGGTTCATTATCCCGTCTTCATCGTGTCCCATTATCTTCTCCTAATTCACCCTATGTTCCTTTACTCCTTCCTAATCCTATGCCATTAACATTTAATAGTTCACCGTATTTTCCATGATCCCCTCCTAGCCCATCCCACTAATATCTACTAGTCCATCCTATATTTCATTATCCCCTTCTACCCCCATCTTTTTGTACCCTCTATTATTTCACCCTATGTTCCATCACCCCCTCTTGGTCTTGTCCCTTTATCCATTCTATGTTATAATACTATCTTTGTCCATGTTTCATCCTAGATATATATAATCTTACAAGAAACCTCTCCTTCCACTCATTATTGATCAAAACTCTTCTCCATTATTACTACACACCTCAAGTTCCCACTTCATGTACTATAGTCAAACTATAGACACCTCCTAATTCACCCTATGTTCCATTATTCCCTCCTAATCCCATCCCATTAACCTCTAATAGTTCATGATATATTTTGTTATCCCATCCTAGCCCATCCCATTAATCTCTACTAGTCTATCCTATGTTCAATTATCCCCTTCTATTCCCATCCCATTATCATCTCTTATTTTACCCTATGTTCCATTATCCCCTCCTAGCCTTGTCTCATTTTCCCCTAATTCACCCTATGTTCATTTATTCCCTCCCAATCCCAACTCATTAAAACCTAATAGTTTACCCTATGTTCTACAATTTCCTCTTGGACCATCCCACTAATCTCTACTAGTCCATTCTATGTTTCATTATCCCCTTCGAATCCCATCCCATTGTACCCTCTATTATTTCACCATATGTTCCATTATTCCCTCTTGTTCTTGTCTTTGTATCCCTTCTATGCTATACTGCCTCTATCCAAATTTTATCCTATACACATACTATTACAAGAAATATTTCCTTCCACTCAATATTGACTAACTCTCTTCTCCATTATTGTTGCACACCTCAACAACAAACTTTATGTGCTATAGTCAAACCCTAGACACATCCTAATTCATCATGTGTTCCATTATCCTCTCTTTGTCTTGTCCCATTTTCCCCTCCTAGTCTCATCCTATTATCCCCTCCTCATTCACCCTATGCACTCATCTATATCTTCACAATTGTTGACATCATCTCCCTTAAAAGCTAGGACACCTACATCCACTATTCTGTACGTACCTTCAAAAAGACCCTGATAACTATCTTATAAGCAATCCAAAAATAGACATCAAGCCAATCCATAGAAATTTTCTTGACATGGAATTCGTCCTTTCTTACCATCACCATGAGACCACATTACTTTGAGGCATTTTTTCAAATAGTTCACTTCCTTTTCTACGCTTTTAATTAAACAAAGAAACTAATGAAAGTGATAAAAAAACTTCATATTTGTTGTTTCATTTTTAAATGCTGACATCAGACAGCCCTAACAATGTTGCTGGCATGATGCAAAATGGAGTTGTTGCAACAATATTCAATTTTGATCCTTTGAAAGAGGTATGTGACAAATTAGTAAATTTGACATTATATTTTCTCTTATATGGTCTATTATTGAAAATTTTCATGATATTTGTATGTAGTTTAATTGCTATCTTGATGGTTTCTACAAGTCGTTGTCACTCCAGAACATCAATTTGCTAATGTTGTAAATGAGTGTGATGATTATTTGTATGTGGTAATTATTATTTTATTTATTCCATTCCATAATTTAATTTTTATATATATATTAAAATCTACACTTCTTATTGTATTAGTTGTAGCTCTAGATGAGTGAAGAGAGGAGGACTAGTCAGCGCATTCAAAAGATAAAAGAACCCACTGAATTTTGAAGGCAGCATGTGATCTATTTCCTTCCCCAAGAGGGAAATGAATATGTCTTAGGGTCATTTGTTGTGTGACTATGTGGCCCTTTTGAACATATATTTTGTACTATCCATATCTGAGACATTTTATGTCCATATGGCTCTTTTGTAGTAAGCCTATATGACTTTATTTGATATATTGTGTACTTTTATCAACATATATCATTGTATAGCCTTACAAATTTTTGATTAATGAAAATATTATTTTACTACTACTATTCTTGAATGATGTTATCATGGGTATTGTGTAAATTGTATGCTTGAATGTTGATGGGTATTGTGTATGAGGACCAACAAGGTCAATGTTTCATAGTCATAAAAAATTTAATGATTGTATTTAATTTTCTCATGGTCTTGACATTTAGAATTTTTTTAGCCCTAGTATTGCTCATTGTTGTCCTTTATGGTTTGTCTTGAGAAATTTTTCAACAAATACCAAAGGTTTCCATTGCATCCTCTTTGTGCTTTAGTTGTTGTCCTATAACTTCTGAGTTTATTTCCCTATAACTTCTGATTTTTCTACTGCTACTTATATTCATTATTGTTTTTCATATTAATTATATTTTTGCTCATGACTTTCATAATGGCATTGATATTGCTGCTAATTATTCATATTTCTGCTCATATTCATTATGATTGTGCATTTAGATTTTCTATATGGCTACCTCCAATGAGCAAAACATGATGATCATCTTGATAACACAATGATGACTATCATCTCGAGTGATCTGCATTCTGTAAGTCTCAATGGTCTTCATATGATTGTCATGCATCAAAATAGGTGTGTTCTTCTCATTGAAATGACATATGAGTGATCTTATCTTTGCATCTTTGACCTTTATAGGATTTCTTTCATTGCTTCTCAAGGATTCATAGTCATTGTCATAGCTTTTTTGATATTCCTTATCATGATTTATCATTCATTCATGATTTCCCCTTGGTTTTATTCATTCACTACCTTTACCTTCATGGATTGTCATGATTCTTTAAAATTCACCCTCATACCATGCTACTATCATATGGTGTGTTATCTCTTTGTCAAATGACTTGTCATATCACCTTGTTCTCATCAACACTTGCATCTCTTGTTGTAATCTTTTCTTTTGAGATAAGATGTGCTCTAAAACTCAAATGTCATTGGAAATAAATACTGAGAACATAGAAAATAAATGGTGGGTCCTCTAATCCATAGGTAGGTGAATAGGAAATAGGTCCTCTGCCAAAATAAGCTCCATTCCTAGTGGTATGCATCCTTTGCAATATTTATCATAATAAACTTTTATAATTTTATTTGGAATCCACTCAAATTGTTCACTGCATGTAGTAAAGTCCTTGAAGAACTTTATGCAATCTTGTTGGCCTTTCCAAAACCTTTTCTCTTTTATGACTATCTAAAGCTTGAAGTATCTATCATTATCGATTCATTGAAACGCTACCAAATAATACTACAAGATGACATATGTATGAAACATTTATCTCAGACACTTCTTCTCAAGAATTGCTGCAACTAGATATCTTCATTCTATTGTCCTCTATTTTTTACTACCCATCTTCCTTAAACTATGAATGATGGTTTTCCTTCATTTCCTTTTGAAAATGCATAAGAATGACATATGTTATCTTGTTATGCTTTCTACTCTCAAGTTTATTTGCATTTATCTTTGTGATTATACCTCTACCATACCTCCTCGCATTAGGTGTTAACCTTCTTCATAGCATCTCATGCATACCATTGTCCAATGGTCTTCAACTTTAAAATTCCTCCATAGAATCAATTGAACTTGCTGCCAACTATAGGATCCCTATACATTCTAGATAGTATGCTATTGCATCTTTCAAAAGCTTATATTCTCTAGGGGTTTGACTTGTCATTATGGCTGATGATTCAAGACTTCTAACCTATCCTTGAATACTCATCCCTATTATGCATTTGAAAATAAATTTCAAAAGCTTTGATATCCATTTTTAAAAGAACCTCACAAAACTTCAAACAATAGATAGATAGGAGATGAAATATTATACCATTTATTTGCATCTTGTAGATTGAATGTGTGGAGATTTTCTCATGAGTTGTAAATACCTTCATCTCCCTCTTGATGAGTGTAAAGGACCTTGAGATCCCTTTTGTAGCTGGTGTTTGATTTGAAGCTTCCCCTCCTCGCCATCATGTAGCTCCTTTGGGCTCATAACTAGTAGATAAAACCTAGAATTTCTCCTCAATTTGATGTTTTTTGTAGGTTTTCCCTTTCTATCAACTATTTTGGCACCCAAATTTTTTACCTCTTTCATGCAATCATATGCTTTTGGTGTGGAAAAATTAGACTTTTTTACTTTCATGTAAATCTTTCTCTTTTCCTTTGTTTTGCATGTCATCTTAAGGGATGTCATCGTTCAAATGTAGCTCAAACCATTTTAGTGTGTTTGGGTATGAAAGTGGACCATGCCCAACCTAAAGGTACCCATACAAAAATGTTGGAATTGATATTTTGGTCCTACAAGTTGTAGAACGAAAGTTATACCCCTTTGCAACTTTACTCTGCTTGCATTTAACACTTTTTCCATCAAATGAAAAGTGGACACCATGAGAAAATGACTTAGAGATATCAAAAACTGAGAGAGGTTATTGTAGAGGGGCCCAACATGATCCTATAGCCTCAAAGGGAATGTTTCTAAGTGACATGGTGTCCAAGTAACTGCTCGTCAAAGATTATTTCCTTTTGCACTTTGGACTCTTAAGGGATATCGCTGGTCTAATATAGCTCAGACCATTTCAGCATGCTTGGGTGTGAAAGGACCATGCCTAGCCTAAACATACTCATTTGAATGTTTTGGAACTGATGGTTTGGTATAACGAGTTGCAGAACGAAAGTTACACCCCTTTGCAACTTTACATTGCTTGCATTTGACTCTTTTTCCATCAATTGAAAAGTGGACACCATGGGAAAATTCCTTAGAGATATCAAAAACTAAGAGAGGTTATTGTAGAGGGGCCTAATGTGATCTTGTAGCCTCAGAAAAAATGTTTCTAAGTGACACGATGTCCGAGTAACTACTCATCAAAGATTGTTGTCTTTTTGCACTTTGGACTCTTAAAGGATATCACTGGTCCAATGTAGCTCAAACCATTTTTTCATGTTTGGGTGTGAAAAAGGACCATACATAGCCTAAATATACCCATATGGATGTGTTCAAACTGATTGCTTGGTCCTACGAGTTGTAGAACAAAAGTTACACCCCTTTGCAACTTTACACTGCTTGTATTTGACACTTTTTCCATCAATTGAAAAGTGAACACCACGAGAAAATGCCTCAAATATATCAGAAACTGAGAGGGGTTATTGTAGAAGGGGGGTGATCCTACAATAGTGGTTTACAATTTTTGGCCAAACTGGACATTGAAATAATTTTTTTTAGCAAAATCTTCACTTTCGGGCACCTATAGTGGCTAAACCGTGTGGAATTTGAAGATTATGCAAACTAGAGTTTTGTGAAATTTTGTCTATAGATTCTAAATATACTTTTTTCAAAAAATTTGGAATCAAATTGGACTTCTTTTTCCATCTCCCTCAAAAACTAATTTTTTTCAGAAAACAACATTTTTAAAAAGTGGCACTCACCATATAACGCATAACTTTTTTTCCATGAAGGATAAAATTCTAATTCTTCTAAATTTAGATTTGTAACTCCAATATCTAGTGCTTCCACTTGGTTAGATAGATTTTTATTGAATATTTTTTCTTTAATCAAGTTTCGAATTCAAACCAATTATAATTCAAACATAGCATGACCGTATAATGTATAACTTTTTTTGTATGTATCGAAATTCAATTTTTTTCTTTGTTGGATCAAGGACTTCAATATCTGGTGCACTAATTTTTTAATTTTTTTTTTATAATCTACTGTTTTTCCACATGTGAAAAACATAGAGCTTGATTCTCGGTGAAAAACCTACATTCACAAGAAATAAAAAATAAATATAATAATTAAATTAAATTTATTTAAAATTATACTTTTGGGAAGCTTATAATAAGGACTACATAATTATAAAAAATAAATTTTAAATGAATTCATTTGATCCCCCAAAAGGTAAATCAAAAGTGGTTTTTTATCAGCATTTTGATAGGTGTAAAGGAGACTTCATTATAGGTATGGTTTAAAACTAGCAGGGTTCTATCCAAGGGGGTTTGATTTAAGGTAGTTTGATCAAACCCTCTTCAATTGGAATTATTTAAATAGAACGTTTAAAGGCTTAAATCATTATATTTTCTAAAAATATGTGATTTCAACAAAAATCATATCCTCACAGAAATTGTAAACCAACTTTGTGGGATCACCTAGGGCCCAACATGATCCTGTAGCCTCAGAGATAATGTTTCTATGTGACACAGTGTTCGAGTAACTACTCATTAAAGATTGCTTCCTTTTTGCACTTTGGACTCTTAAGAGATATCGTTGGTCCAATGTAGCTCAGACCATTTCGACATGTTTGGATGCAAAAGTGGACTATTCCTAGCCTAAATGTACCTATATGGACATGTTGTAATTGATAGTTTGGTCATACGAGTTGCAGAACAAAAGTTACACCCCTTTGCAACATTACACTACTTACATTTGACACTTTTTCCATCAACTGAAAAATGGGCATCATGGGAAAACGCATCAAAGATATCAAAAAATAAGAGAGATTATTGTAGAGGGGCCCAACATGATCCTGTAGCCTTAGAAGAAATGTTTCCAAGTGACATGGTGTCTAAGTAACTGTGTGTCAAAGATTGTGATGTAGGAGCATCCTGGGGTCAGAAAGTAATCTTACATCAACAAAATTAGTCTGAGTTATTTTATTTCAAATAAGGCTAGTCTGATCATGTATTCATAGCCTACACCAGGCTTGAACTTCATATAGTGTGCTATGGTCCTTTGGACGAAGTCGACAAGACAGACACCTTTCTAAAAGACTTTGTCAAATGTCTCTTAGACATTTTTGATATTGACAAGACTGGGCAGTGTCGCTGTGAGTTCAGGTGATGTCTCTTACACATTCCAATGGGGTACAATGGACTTGTGTCAGTGAGAGATGATCTCATCAACAAGAAATTTGGGAATTTCTCTTAGACATTTCGATGGTTGTGTACTAAGCTAACCATTGTGTCAAGGTGATCTCAGGGTTTTGGCTAGAGACTCTTCTAAGTTTCTTCGACAAGGCGAATCTTGGAAATGGAGTGGAGATAGTGATGTCGATGTGACATATGGGTTTCAATGTGACATATTTGAATGTCTCTTCAACGATGTGCATAGTGATGTTGGCGTGACATGGTAGCTTCAATGAGAGATCTTTCAATGTCTCTCTGACATTTTGTTTATGTTTCGATTGAGGTGTCACTGTGACATGGGGGCGTCAGAGTAAAATCTACAAAAGTATTGGCAACATTCCAATGAGAGGAATAAGTGATGATGGTCAACCTGGGAATGGCAAGTTTGATCTCGACACGTGGTGAAGTGATATTGGCTATTTCACATCATTGTTTTTAAATATAATTTCATTGGCTAGTGTTGATTACGATGTAATGACTTGGAGATTCTGAATGTTGATTAGACAAAATGGAAACTACTACACAAGGAGTAAGGATAAACTGGAGAGTTTGATAGAGATATAAACAAGATGCAATGCCTGTGCAAGGGTGGATTAAAGTGTTAGAAGAACACATAACAAATAACAGTGAAGGAATTCAAATCGGCCAATCGGTAGATACATGTAATAAGCAGTGTGTAAGATGGCATGTTCTCTGTAATTTGTAATGATCAGTAATAAAGATCATTTTTTCTGTGAAAACATGGTTGTTTCATGTTGTTCTAGTTTGTGAGGGAAGTCCTCTTCATCAAATGGTATCAAATGAGAGTTTCTGTTTCTATAACAGAGTGTCAAATGTGAGGCAGTTGCGGTAGGACCTATGAGTGGGATATGAAAAAAATGCCTCCAAGAGTTGCCAACCATGGTAGAGGTAGAGGTAGAGGTAGAGGTGTCGGAGGAGGAGAGCCTCCTAGAGATGAAATTAGAGCTTTCAGAAGGTAGATGCAAGCCTTGCAAGAAGAGGTCTAAACAGGAAGAGGAACACATTAGGAAAGAGATGACAGTGATGATGAAACAAAAGACGAATTGGAAGAAGAAGAAGATGATCAATTGATCTTGGAGAGATGAGATTGCTAAGAGAAATATCTAGTCTGGAAAAGAAACCAAAGATGAAATTCTCAACCTTTAGTGGAAGCCTGAACCTAGAAGAATTGATTGATTGGATCAATGATATGGAATTGTTTTTGAATTTGAGGAGATTGAAGATCCTCATTGAGTAAAGTTTACAAAGACCAAGTTAAAAGGTCATGCAAGTATATGGTGGAAAGAGGTCCAGCTTGAAAGAGGAAGACAAGGGAAGATAAAATCTCCAGATGGGACATAATGGTGGGTAAATTGAAGAAGCAATATATTCCTGTTGACTATGAATTGGAGTTGCTAAAGAGAATGAAATTCTAAGACAAGGACCAAGGACACTAAAAGAGTACACAGATGAATTTCACAAGGTTTTGATTTGAACCAGACACTTTGAGGAAAACAAAGAAAAGGTTGCTTGGTATATCAATGGGTTGAAGCCTAGTATACAAGAGAAATTGGAACTATTAAGAGTTACAACTATTGAGGATGCTTATTAGTTCTCTCTAAGGGTTGAAGAAAGACTAAACAAGATATTTTAAAGCAAGAAAGAGGTGGAGATTGAGGTGGAAAGACTAGCAGGCGGCCATATGGATGTCGAGGTGGTGATCATAAGAAGGATGAAGGATCTAGTACCAGTCAAGGTCAAAAAAGAGATAACTCATATAAGCCTCATGATCCAGATGGTGGAGATCGAAGAGGTAGAGGAATGTTTGGGCACAAACCAAAAAGAGGAGGTTTCAGAGGAACATGTTTCCAATGTTGTTAAGAGGGACACATGGCATATGAATTCCTACAACACCAAGAGAAAAAAAATAAGAGGCCTAAAGATAAGGAATGAGTAGCCCATGTGGATGAGGACACTCAATCCTCATAGTCAGAGGATGCAGAAAGGGGTGAATCCCTTGTTGTCAAAAGGGCATTGATGAATGAAGAGAAGAAGCCCGATTAGAGAAAGAATTTTTTTGACACCCATTGTAATTGTGAAGGTAAGGTCTACAATGTCATCATTAATGGAGGTAGCACTAACAACCTAGTGTCAAAAGAAATGGTCACCAAATTGTAGCTAGAAAGGAGAAGGAACCTAAGTCCATACCAGATTGCCTAGTTGCAGAAGGATCAAAGGGTCCTGGGCAATGAACAATTCCTGATAAAATTCATAATTGGTAGCTACAAGGATGAGGTTTTGTGTGATGTGATACCCATGGATGCTTGTCATATGTTGTTGGGTTGACCATGGTAGTTTGATCAATGAGAACTGCAGGATGGACACATATAAACTTATTCACTAATGAAGGATGGAGTTCGACATAAGTTGAAGCCTCTGAAGGGAGTAGATGAAAAGGTATCCAACAATGTACGAGTTTGTTTGCTCAACGAAAGGAAATTCTTGGAAGGTATGAAACATGAACACATGTGTTTTGCATTAATTCCAAGAACTGAAAAGGAAGTTAGTAGTGAGGTTCTTGTAGAAGTGTGTGGTTTACTGGATGAATTCCAAAGTATTATTTTTGATAATGTGCCTGAAGGATTACCACCAATAAGGAAGATTAGTCATTAGATGGATTTGATTCTTGGAGCCAGTTTTCCAAATAAGGCATCTCATTGAATGACTCTAGTGAAGAGTTAAGAGTTGAACAAACAAGTGCAACAGTTGTTGCAAAACAGATTGATTAGGGAGAGTTTGAGTCCATGTGTAGTACTTGTTGTACTAGAACCTAAGAAGGATGGATAATGGTGAATGTGTATTGATTCGCGAGCCATTAATAAGATCACCATCAAGTATCATTTTCCCTTGCCAAAGATGGACGACATTATGGATTGCTTGAGCAGGGCTGAGTATTTCACGAAGATTGATTTGAAGAATGGTTACCATTAGATTTGAATCAGAGAAGGAGATGAATGGAAGATAGCTTCCAAGACCAAAGAAGGCCTGTACGAGTGGTTATTCATGCCTTTTGGGCTAACCAATGCACCCAACACATTCATGGGACTCATGAACGAGGTATTGAAAGAATTTCTAGGTAAGTTTGTCATTGTTTATTTGGATGACATTTTGATTTTTAGTAAGATGTTGGAGGAGAACCTGATGCATATTGGAAGCGTTTTTGAGAAGTTGAGAGAGGAGAAGTTGTTGATCAACTTGAAGTGCAATTTTGTGAAACATGAACTAGTGTATCTAGGATTTGTTATCTCAGTAGAGGGTTTGAAAATGGATCTAGAAAAGGTGAAAGCCATTGTGGAATGGACAATACAAAGGAGCACTACTGAGGTAAGATCTTTTCATGGTCTAGAAAGTTTTTACTAAAATTTCATTAAAGGATTTAGTAGTATTTGTGCACCCCTAACTGAAACAATGAGAGGGGATAAAAAGGAATTCAGAAGGAGTACAAGAGCAACAAAGAGTTTCATTTTTTTTTGAAGGTCATGAAACAGCTTGTTTTGGCACTCCCATATTTCAATAAAGTATTTCAGGTAGACTGTGATGCCAGTGGCAATGCCATTAGATCTATTTTAAGTTGGGAAGGTAAACTTGTTGCTTATTTTGGAAAGAAGTTGAATGATGCAAAGAATAAATATTTTGTTTATGATCAAAAATCCTATGCCATAATTCAGGCTTTAAAGAAATGGAGACACTATTTGTTGTCAAAAGATTTTTTTTTGTTTACTAATTATCAGGCTTTATAGTATTTGAATAGTCAGGCAAAATTGAACCAAAGGAATTTGAAGTGGGTGGAATTTTTGCAAAGTTACACCTTTGTTTTGAAGCATAGAAGTGGATGATTGAATAGGGTCATAGACGCCTTGAGCAAGAGGAAAAGCTTGTTGACAAAAATATGGTTTGAAGTTGTTGGGTTCAATGAACTCACAAGCTTGTATCTAGAAGATCCTAATTTTGCAAAAGCTTGGAAAGCCTGCAAGGACCCTGTCACATTGGATAGGAAAAAGTGGTTGGATTATACCATTCAAGATGGTATGCTATTTGGAAGGAATCAAATTTGCATTCCCAAGAGTTCGATGAGAGAAAATTTGATCAAAGAGAAGCATAGTGGTGGAATGGCAGGATATTTTGTTTAGGATAAGACCATTTTCATTGTTAGAAAACATTATTATTGGTCGTAACTACAACATGACATGAAGAGGTTCATACAGGATTGTAGAATATGTCAAATGGTGAAGGGTTCTAGTCAGAATACGCCACTATACCAATCATTACTTGTACAAGAAAGGTCATGGGAGGATATAAGCATGGATTTTTTTCTTGGTTTTATAAGGACATAGTGTAGTCATTACTCCATGGTCAAATGGTGAAGGGTTCTAGTAGAATACGAGACTATACCAACCATTACTTGTACCAGAAAGGTCATGGGAGGATATAAGCATGGATTTTTTTTCTTGGTTTTCCAAGGACATAGTGTGGTCATTACTCCATGTTTGTGGTGGTGGATAGGTTATCAAAGATTTCACACTTCATTCCATGTCATAAAACCAATGATGTTTTTCATGTTGCATAATTATTTTTCTAGGAGGTGGTAAGACTACATGGTTTACCAAAGATCATAGTTTTAGACCGAGATACCAAGTTTTTTGGGTATTTCTAGAGGATGTTATGGAAAAAGTTAAAAACTGATTTGAAGTTTAGCTCAACACATCATCCACAAACATATGGAAAAATGGAGGTAGTGAATAGGAGTTTGGGTAACTTGTTGAGATGCTTGATAGGTGATAGACCTAAGGTTTGGGATTTGGTTTTACCACAAGTAGAGTTTTCTTATAAAAATATAGTCAATGGAAGCACTGGTAGATCACCATTCCAAATTGTGTATGGGAGTATTCCGGGAACTACTATTTAATTGAGGAAGGTGGATAAGGAAGGAAAAAGTAGTGTTGAAGCAGAGGACTTTGTTGAACATATCAAGAATGTGCATGAAGAAGTTAAGAAGCATATTAACAAGATGAATACACAATACAAGGCTAAGGAAGATAAAAAAAATAAGACATAACAAGTTTGTAGTTGGAGATGAAGTCATGGTTCATTTGAGGAAGGGAATATTTCTAGTTGGTGCATATAATAAGTTGAAGATGAAGAAATTTGGACCGTGTAAGATTTTGACGAAACATGACTCAAGAAATGCATATGAGGTGGAATTGTTGAGTGGGATTCATGTCTCACCTATATTTAACATTTCATATTTGGTTGAGTATCATGAAGGAGATACATAGCATGAATTGGCAGAGGCATAGTGGAGTGTTCCAACACTTGTAGTAGAAAATGAAGAGATTGAAGAGATCCTGGATAGTCATGTAGGAAAAAGTACCAAGAAAAAATAGTATAATGACTACCTGGTGAAGTGGAAAGGAAGGCCAATTGAAGACTCAACCTGGTTTCCTGAGTCAAAGGTTATCCATCTTGGTTCTCCTCTAACTCCTGAGAAGTGATAGAGTCACTTTTGAAAACTACTTCAGATGGCTGATGTAGGAGCATCCTGGGGTCAGAAAGCAATCTTGCATCAACAAAATCAATTTGAGTTATTTCAGTTCAAATAAGGCTAGTCTTGTCATGTATTCAAAGCTTGCATTGGGCTTGAACTTCATATGGTGCACTATGGTCCTTTGGATGGAGTTGACAAGACATGCACCTTTTGATGAGACTTTCTCAAATGTCTCTTAGACATTTCTGATACCGGCAAGACTGAGTGGTGTCACTATGGGTTTAGGTGATGTCTCTTAGACATTCCAATGGGGAACAATGGAGCTATTTCGGCAAGAGATGAGCTCATTGACAGAACATTTAGGAATGTCTCTTAGACATTTTGATGGGTGTGGACTATGCTAATCATTGTGTTGGGGTGACCTCGGGGTTTCAGCTAGATACTCTTCTAAGTCTCTTCGACAAGGCGGATCTCGACAACTGAGTGGAGATAGTGATGTTGATGTGACATATGGGTTTCAGTGTGACATCTTTGAATGTCTCTTCAACGATGTGAGTAGTGATGTTGGTGTGACATGGTAGCTTCGATGAGAGATCTTTCAATGTCTCTCTAACATTCCATTTATGTTTTGATTGAGCTGTCACTATGACATGGGGGTGTCAGAGTAAGATCTACAAAAGTCTTGGTGACATTCTGATGGGAGGAATAAGCGATGATGGTCAACGCGGGAATGGAAATTTTGATATCGACATGTGGCAAAGCAATATTGGGTATTTCACATCGTTGTTGTGAAATATAATTTCATTGGCCAGTGTTGCTTACAATGTAACGACTTGGAGATTATGAATGTTGATTAGGAAAAATGGAAACTACGATATAAGGAGTAAGGCTGACTTGGAGAGTTCTATAGAGATATAAACAAGATGGAATGCTTGTGTAGGGGGGATTGAAGTGTTAGAAGAACATTTAGCAAAGAATAGTGAAGGAATTCAGATCTGCCAATCGGTAGATGCATGTAATAAGCAGCCTATAAGATGGAATGTTCTCTATAATCTATAATGATCAGTAATAAAGATCATTTTTTTTGTGCAAACTTGGTTGTTTCATGTTATTCTAGTTTGTAAGGGAAGTCCCCTTCATCAGATTGCTACCCTTTTGCACTTTGAACTCTTAAGGGATATTGTTGGTCCAATGTAGCTTAGACCATTTCAATTTTTTTGGGTACAAAAGAGGACCATGCATAGCCTAAACATACCATACAAATGTATTGGAACTGAAATTTGAGTCCTACGAGTTGCAGAACACAATTTACACCCCTTTGCAACTTTACATTGCTTGCATTTGACACTTTTTCATTCAACTAAAAAGTGGACACCATAGGAAAACGCCTTAGAGATATCAAAAATTGAGAGAGTTTGTTGTAGAGGGGGCCAACATGATCTTGTAGCCTTAGAAAAAATGTTTCTAAGTGACACGGTGTCTAAGTAACTCCTTGTCAAAGATTGTTTCCTTTTTGCACTTTGGACTCTTAAGGGATATTGTCAATCCAATGTAGCTCAGACCATTTCAGTGTGTTTGGGTGTGAAAGAGTACCATTCCTAGCCTAAATTTACCCATTTGAACATGTTGGAATTGATGGTTTGGTCCTACGAGTTGTAGGACACAAGTTACACCCTTTGCAACTTTACACTGCCTGCATTTGCACTTTTTCCATCAACTGAAAAGTGGAGACCATGGGAAAATTCCTCTGAGATATCAAAAACCAAGAAAGGTTATGGTAGAGGGTCCCAATTTAATCCCATAGCCTTAGAAAGAATGTTTCTAAGTGACACAGTGTTTGAGTAACTACTCATTAAATATTGTTGCCTTTTTGAACTTTAGTCTCTTAAGGGATATCGTCAATCCAATGTATCTAAGACCATTTCATTGTGTTTCAGTGTGAAAGAGGATTATTCTGAGCCCAAATGTACCCATCTAGATGTTTTGGAATTGATGGTTTGGTCCTATGAGTTGTAGGCCTCAAACTAGGGCATAGGCTTAACTTTTGTTTCCACCACCCAAATATTCTAAAATTTTAGATTCTTGATGCTTATTTGTGTATGGGAATATGTGACAAGTTTCATGATTTTCCCACACGTGAAACTTCCTTTTCCACAAAGCCCTTGATTTCCTAAGTTTTACATGGCAGTTTGACTATTTTTAGTGCAAATTATAGTATTTCAAGAATGTTCAAGACTAGGACTGTTAAAGTATGTTATAAATTCCTAAATAAACCTTCCCTATGAATTTCAAGACTTGACTAATCCATTTAGTATCTGCTACTCCATAAAAATTCTAAAAAATGAGGCCTAATTCAACTATAATAGTCCATTTTTTACCTATTTTGTACAAAACAACCTAATTTAATTGTACCTTATCTAGTTTAATAAAGGGTAGTAGTTAATACAAGAGTAGTACCTTATCCTTTTCTTATTGTACCTTATCATGAATAGAGGGAAGTAGTTAAGACAAGGGCAACGATCATAGTCTTATTCATGAAAGGGGATGTCACTGTCATGAAAGGGTAGAAAAGATAACTACTAAGCAAAGAGTCAAAACCAATGAAAGGGAAGATTGCAATGTTGTAGTGTTTGTTAGAGATAAATACTCATCAAGGTTAAAAATCAACAAGACTTCATGTAGAAGCACAACCATGTGTCCAAAGAATGGTTGTCAAGACTATGAAACAAGCATGGACATCAAAAGGGAAAAGACAGTTTTAGAGACTCATGTTAGGATAGTGATGATGAGTTAACAATGAAAAGGATAGTCATCAATCTCATTCAAAATGCTAAGACATTCCAAATTCATAGCCTCAAGGACAATCCTTTCAGATGAAGGTTTATACATGAAGTGCATAATTGGTGAGTTTCTCAAAGGACAAAGTCAATGAAATATAAAGTATAACTATGCAAAGGTATACAAGTGCAAAGAATAAAGGGGAAGCAACTTGAGGGGGTGAACATAGTCAAGGTGTAAAAAGAAAACTATGTGAGGGGGAAACAACTTGATCAAAAGGGGGAAGCCATAGATAAAGGGGTAGACATGAGTTATGGTTAATAGTGTTGAAACTTTGAACTATGAACATTATGCATGAAACTATCAACTATGAACATTATGCATTAAAAATATGAACATTATGCATGAAACTTTGAACTATGAACATTATTCAAAACCCTTTTATATAAATTGAACTAAAGCATTCTATTAACTTTGAAAAACTTGTTATGCTTGGCAAGCATACTTTCAACAATTAGTGTGCAACATAATGACTTCGTAAAATGTAGAAAATCACAATAAATGAGTAGCATAATGATATCTAAATATCTTTAAAAGAAAAATCCTCTTAAGGGGAAAGCATTACCAACATAACACAAGACCATGATACATAAAGGGAAGAAACTTCATGCACACACATATAAAGAGATATTAAATATTAAATTTCTTAAGATTTATAAATTAAATAGACACTAATGGAACCCTACCAATGTTTATATGAAACCCTTATACCCTAAAATTAATCAAATATGAAAGAAAACAATGATCAATAACATGGCTTTAAACAAATTCAATGTGCATACTTACAAATCAATCCAACAAACCATCCAAGTCTTCTATACTCTTTTTTGTGTCAAGTACTGCCTCATGGTCAAACTCACACACCTTCCACAAGTTCTTGTTTGCAGGGCTACCCTTATATTTGATAAAATGAGCATTGGTTGTGATGAAAAAGTTGAAGTAGTGAAGAATCTTTTGATGTGTGTCGAAGTCCTCAAACAACCAAACTAGAGCATTCTTAATTTGGTACCTTCTAATCCATGTTCTAGTAACAACCACCAAACCTGCAGGATATTCTATGTTTTCTCCATCTATAATTGGGGTCTCCAATTTCTTTTTGGTCTTGATACAACAAAACAAGTAATAATCAGTTCCCTCATCATTTTCTTCATCCACAATCACTACAAAAACATGCCCTACATTGATATGTTCACCCATTTAGATGCATTTAATGAACATCACAATAAAACAACAATGTAAGATATATTACTTGGTTAGAACTAGTAGATCCAATACATGATCAAAGTCAATGGATGATTGCATCTCCATGATTTTTAGAGCCATCGAGAGCTAATATGTATCAAGTGGGGTTAGAATTGTTAGAGACTATTCGTGAACCCTCTCTTTTGAGTCACAATCATTCCATGCTTGAAGTGTAAATACAAAACAAAAGCATACCATCTTTTGCGTATGGATAGTCCATGTACTTGCATTGGAGCTTCTAAAAGAGTGTAGCTCACTCGATCCTATTAGTGTAAAACAGTCCTTATATTTTGCAATGTTAGTATCATATACTAACCAAAAAAATCTATGAACTAAAGAATTACTTTCATTATTTGGACCCATTGCATGATTGCACCATTGGACAATTGATTTTGCATCTATGAACTTTACATTGTCTTTGTACTTTAACACTTCTCGTGCTAAGGATCTTTTAATACATGCATCTGCTCCATCATGCTCCCCCTTTCCATGCACGACCTCTAAAAAGTTCAACATATGTTGAACACCACTAATCCTATGCATCTAGCTCACCTAGTAAAACATTTTAGAGTTATTGAATTGCAATGTATCATTATTTGACCACATGATATGCTAACTAAATGATATGCCCTACTATCCAAATCATCATAGAACATCTGAAAGCAGCCTTGCACAAACTCTATAGAATGTGTGTGATCATCACTGATGTAAAAGTGATACTCCCTAATTACCTTCATGTTATCCTTTATACTATCATTTGCATGAATGAATGCTATATGCACAAATATAACAACCTGTGTGGAGTTGTAGTATTGTGATTGCACCTCATTCTATGGCTATAGTGTGTAGTTCTTTGAAAATTCAACAACTAAAATGATGCTATGAAGTGAAAATATGTCCTTGCATAACTTGAACTACGATTCCATCCATCGAGCTTTGTGTATGCCATGCATACTCATAGACCACCTGATTACAAAAAATGCCCATAAACTGATACAATGGAATCTTATCATTGACCAATTCACACTTCTTTGCTTCTTTCCCATCTTTTAGACTATAGGCCACTATCTTGCATTTTCCAAATTCCACAATTTCATTTCCATTTGCATGTGTACTAGCCATGTGTTGGAAAATTGACAAATGTTGCATGCCACCACGATGATCACATGTGCCATCCAAACATGACTTCTTGTAAAAAAATTTACCCACTCTTTCACATAAAATTTTAGATAAGAAATCCCTTGAAGATTTAGGTGGAAGCCTTATGTTACATTCTTGCAAAACATTGTTACTATGCATATCTACACATATACGTTGATAAACATCATAATGGTTAGAAAACTCAATATGCACTCTACAACAAGAAGTAGTTTGTGTGTAATTTATTTTGACATAAAAAGGATTTAGCATTTCAAAATACCTTTGACATATTTTAACTTGAGGAAACCTCTCTACAAAATTAGCAAAAAATTGTGTTTGAGTGGTATCCAAAAAATGCTTTGGATGTGGCTCACGGATTTGACTACCTATTCCCTTCTTACAACATCTCTTTGATTGGGAGAGGCCCTTGTGTTATCCTCCCAAAAATCTTTTATTAGAGATCTGATCTCAAGGATTGAAAATTTTCTTTATATTTATGTGGTAGTCTACCCAAGAATTCCCATAACTCATTTATATTTGGATCCTCCACTCTTTCACACCTTCTTTTGGATCTAATTAGAGATTATCTACTTATTTTCAAATATTTACTCATATTTGTAAGGCTCATCTTATTCTTGGTTTGACTACTTAACAATGTTGTTGTCATCACACATCGTATGACACAACTATCTTTCATATGTGAGGTAGAACCCACACTTTTGTATGCACTCATCAGATTCTTTATAATGGATTTTTTACTTTAGTCATCCAATGTTCTTAGCCCAAGAGTCTTCATGGTGGGCCTAAATTTGAGTTGCTTCATCATTTCAACAAATAGTTGACATCTTCCAGCCTCACTTAGCTTCTCAACAAATAAACTCCATATCCTCTTTGCATATCTTTGACATGCACATTTTGAAATCTTATCAGCCATTGTTTTCAAAACATTGGAATCAATATCAATCAAATATTTAGGTTTTCTATACAAAAATCTAGGAGTTCTCAAAGGTAAAGTTGTGTCAACATTAGGAATGTCAACAACATCAGGGATAGATGGTGTACCTTCAAGTGGAGATGAAATCGATGACGTACCTTGAGATTGACATGTAAACGATGATGTACCTACAACTTGAGATGTGGTATGTGGAGTGTCTTCAAATAGAGATGTGTTTGTTGATGTACTTTTAAAACCACATGTTGTTGATGGTGTCTCCTCAATTGGGGATCTAATTGTTGATGTACTTTGAACATGAGATATTGTAGATGGTTTGCATTGAACTTCACTTATGGTTGATGATGTGCCCCCAAATTCTTGATTCATTTCTCTCCATGCATGAAGTTTTTGCATTTGTTCCCTTTATCCTACCAATTCGACATCTCTTAGATTGCATGAGAATTTCTTCCTCTATGGGCTGCAATTTCTTTTCTTCACGAGCTTTCATTTTTGTTTCTCTTCTGCTTGAATTTTTAGCTTCACGTTCATCCAATGTTAGAGGCTTTTCTCATTTCCTCAGCATGATGTTGAATGCTACATGTTCACAAACAAACATAGAACAAAAGAAAGTAATGCATTTTATGAAACATATTCATATTGCTGATTACATTGAATTTTATGAAACACACAAAGCATTTTATGAAACATATTCATATCGCTAATTCATTGCATTGCATATCTTTCAAACTCAAAGCATTAATTCATGTTGCATAGTTCTACCAAAGCATTTTTCATACATTTCTACCAAAGATTTTTTCATACAATGTCTACCAAAGCATTTTATGAAAGAAGGCAATGAGCTATTTGGAAAAACGCCTCAAGAAATGTGGTGTCATGGTGATGTCCATCACCATGACACCACATTTCTCTGAGGAATTCTTTCATACAGCTCACTTCCTTTTCTATGCTACTGCATTTTCCATACATGTCTACCAAAGCATCTTATCTAGCATGTCTATGCTACAATATTTTTCATACATGTCTACCAAAACATTTTATGAAAGTAGGCAATGAGTTGTTTAGAAAAATGCCTCAAAGAAATGTGGTCTCACGATGATGGACACCACCATGAGACCATATTTCTTTGAGGCATTTTTTCAAACAACTCACTACCTTTTCTATGCTACCACATTTTCCATACATGTCTACCCAAGCATCTTATCAAACATGTCCATCCTACCACATTTTTCATACATTTTTAACAAATCATTTTATGAAAGAAGGCAATGAGCTATTTGAAAAATTCCTCAAAGAAATGTGATCCCATGGTGATGGACATCGTGCCATGAGACTACATTTCTTTGAGGCATTTTTCTCAAATAGCTCACTGCCTTTCCATGCTACCACATTTTCCATACATGCCTACCAAAGCATTTTATGAAACATGTCTATGCTAATATGGCTTTTAATACATGTCTACTAAAGCATTTTCCATACATGTCTGCCAAATCATCTTATCAAACATTTCACTTCCTTGCTGCCATGTCTAAAAGCATAAAATAGGTGCTTTCAAAAGAAGGCAGTGAGCTGTTTGCAATAATACCTCAAAGAAATGTGGTCTCATGGTGATGGACCGATTATTTTGACCAATTACCTTCATTTTTTTCTTCCATGGATCATTAGTTTGTGACCAAAATCTTAAGAGTCAGGAGTCAATTGGAGATAAAAAACATTACATACATCACTAACTCTGCACAGAAAAATAAAAATTTCAGAGAAACTTTGCAACTGAGAAAACTATTAACACTATTTTAAAACAAGACAAACAAAGTATACATAATGCAAATATCAAAGTGAATCCATCAAATGCATTGTGTACCTGATTTGAAATGCCATTGCAGAAATTGAAAGGCCTGGCGAGAAGAACTAGTAGATGAGATGGTAGCAATGGAAGTCAGAAAGTGCAAATCTTTGCTCCCATTTAAACCTACACAATTTTTTGGAAGGTAGGGATGGCTGGATGCAGAGTTCATGGCTGCCATGGCAACTGCACTGAGAAAATGATTATGCTCTCCTTCATAGGTAGTGCTCAAAATGCTTGGATTTTCACTGCATCTCTATACTTTTTTCCTAACTGGACAAGAGGAAACCGCACATCTATAATAAGCTCTTGGCCATGAGTTGTTTCTTATCATTTTTTCCCATACTTGCGCCATTGGCAGCCATCATTAATTTTTTAAAATATTTTAAATTTTAAATTTATCGCTATCCAAAATATAATTTTTTAAAGAGGAATGACATATAATCAATAAATTTGATTCTTTTTTTCTCTTCAATGTAAATTTTCTTTACCTATATGTTAAGGATGTATAAGATTCTTATCGTGGGTGTGTCTGATCTTGACGTATAATATTTTCTTTGGATGTCGCATTGGTGGATGCCCAGGTCTCTTGCATAGTACGTGAGGCTTCTCATTTGGTTGATCCTCATCTATGCACAAATTCCCTTCACCATTTGCACTTTGCTCCAATTCTTTCTGAAAACCAATGGTGTGAATGCCTACAATGCGGTTAAGAACATCTGACCATGGATGGGAGAAACCGTGAGTAGAGAAATATGGCGTTTAGAGGAGAGATAAATCGATGGAATGTTTGATCTATTGTTACAATGGACAAGAGTGTTCCACTACTACCACCGATCAAACCTTGTCCACTACCACCACCGATCAAACCTTTCAGCTTCTTCTTGCTTATAACCGCCATTGTGACAACCAATGAGACTATAAAAAAAATGAAAAAAGGGTTTTTGTAAACAGGCCGATGACTGTCAATTTGTTTTAAACGTGTTAATGTTTACAAACAAATATTCTTCCCTCTATAACTGAATACGCCTCTCGGTGTAAATATATGTTAGTAGCAACATTTTTGATCACCTGAAAATATTTTTATATGGAAGGTGTTCCTATGTGAAGTAAATGAATTGATTTTGAAAATTAACGATTGAAAATTGTAAAGGATGTAAGACCATTGAAATGATTTCGATTGTCAAAGTTTCTAAAATATTAAAAAAAATATAATATATAATTAAAAAAAAAGCAACTACATTTAAATTAAGAAAAGATAGGATAAGAATTTTTTTTTTTTCTTTTAAACTTTTTAAACTTAGATTTTTAGATAAATAATAAATTTTTTTAAAAACATATATTTTTCAAATAATAATATTAATAATAATAAATCAATAAATTATAAATTAAATTTTTTATCTTTTGAATATGTTCCATTTTATTTTTCACTTTTTAAATTTGGTGTTACTTGTAATTTTTAATATAAAAGTTAGAATTTTACTTTTAACAATTTTAATATATAGTTTATTTTAGTTTTATTTTAGTTTTTTTTAAAGTTTAATTTATCTAATAATATTTATAATATTTTTTATTTGTTAATATTGAGTTTATGTTAATATTGTTTGTAATATATTAATTATATTTTTTAGGTACATATTTTATTAATATTTCAATTCTAATAAATTAAAAAAATAGTTTTTCTTTTTTATTTAATCATTTATTAACTCAATAAGTTTTTTATTTTTTATTAATTTTTTAAAATTATTATATTTATTAATATTTAGATTTTGATATATTTGGAATTTTTATTTAATTAATTTTATGTTAGTTTTTAATTTAGATTTAAGTTTAAAATTTATTTTTATTATTTATGTCTTTTTATGAAGTTAGAAATAATAATTAAAAATGATTAGAATTAATTTAATTTATAATTATTTATCTTATTAAAAATTTAAGTATTATAAAATAATTCTATTTTGATTTTTTGTTGTAGTTTATATAATAAAATGATTTTTAAACTTATGATTTTTAAACTTAAAATTAAAATTAAAATTTATAGAGTGAGAGAGAGAAGGTAACTTTTGATAGTCATTCCATGCCAACAATTCAAGGTTAGCACACCCCTAGGGAGTTATTCTTAGGGTAGCATGTCATTTGATTAAGGATATGATAATTCTCCTTTAAAACCTCTTTAGTGTATCCATTGCACATTTAGGAGGAAAATAGATGGAGGAAGAAAGAGAGAAAATAAAGAGTGAGAAATAAAGAAATAGACAAGGAGACAAAGAGATACAAGAGATAAAAATAGAGATAGAGATACAAAAATACAGGTATAGATATAAAGGGATAAACATGGTGAGACAAAGAGAGAGAGATAAAGAGAGATAAAGAAAGAGAGAGAGGTAAAGAGAGAAGAGGAGAGACATCAACAAATATAGTCACATAAAGAGAGAGAGATAAATCTCGATAGAAAGATAAAGAGAAACATGAGACAAAGATATATATAGAGGTAGAGAAGCCAAGAGATAAAGAGGGAAAGGAGGAGATAAATAGGGATAGAAAAATATAGTAAGGGGAGAAATATAAGGAGAGGGAAATAGATAGAGAGAAGAAATGAGTGAAAGATAGACAAAGAGAGAAGGGAAGAAAAATATAGATAGAAATAGGGAGAGAGAGGAAGAGAAAGAATGAGATATAATAAAATATATAAATATAGAGAGGGAGACAAAGATATAGATAGATATCTCTCTTTCTCTTCCCATATCTCTCTCTCTATATATATCTTTCCATATGTACCTCTCCCTACCTATCTCTCTCTATATATCCCTCTCTTTACCTCTTTCTATATAAATTCCTATATCTATCTTTCTATCCATCCATCTCTCCTCTCTTTGTTTCCCCTTTCTTTCTATCTCTATTTCTCTCTCCATCTCCCTCTTTCTCCAATTCCATCTCCATTTACATCTCTATCTTCCTCTCTATCTCTCTCCCTATCTCTATCCCCTTACCTCTCCTTACATCTCTTTCTCTCTTTCCCCTCTATCTTTCCCACTATATATATCCCTCTTTCTATCCATATCCATCCCTCTCTTCCTATCACTCTCTCATTCTAGATTTCTCAACTTCTCTATCCTCTCTATTTATCTCCCTCTCTCCTTCCCTCTCTATATCTATCTCAATATCTCTCTCACCCAGACACACACACACACACACACACTCCTTGTTTCTCCTTCCCTATATCTATCTTTATATCTCTCTCACTCACATATGCTCAGTCATTATTTCTCCCTCATTATCTCTATCTCTCTATGTCTCCCCCCCTCTCTATCTATCTCCATCTCTCTATTAATTATCTCTATTGAACCTCCTTTCTCTCTCTCTCTCTCTCTCACACACACACACACACACACATTTACTCCATCTCTCTCTCCATCTATCCTACTCTCTCTTTATATATATATATCCCTCTCTCTACCTCTCTCTATATACCACTTCCTATATCTTTATATTTCTCTCTCCATCTCATCCTCTTTCATTTTCTCCCTCTTTTTATCTCTATCTCTCCCTCTACCTCTTCCTCTCTCCTTCCATCTCTCCCTTTATATATTTATCTCTCCATGTATTTTTTTATATCTCTCTCTCTCACCCTCTCCATCTTTCCCAAGTTATATTTATCTCTTAATCTCTCCTTTATATCCCTATATCTCCCTCTCTCCCTCTCCCTATCACTTCCTCTTTTATATCTCTCTACTTCTCTCTCCTATCTCTATTTATCTCCCTCTCTATCTATGTATTTATACATATCTATCTCCTTCTCTATCTCTCTCCACATCTCTCTTACTCATATACACACACACTCCTTATTTCTCCCTCCCTATCTCTATCTCTATCTCCATCTCTATCTCTATCTCTATATCTATCTCTACCTCTACCTCTACCTCTACCTCTACCTCTACCTCTATCTCTATCTCTATCTCTCCATTTTTAAATTCTTACATATCTCCCTCTATCTCTATCTCATTATCTATACATCTCTCTACCCCTCTATATATCACTTCCTAGCTCTATCTTTATATTTCTATCTCTCCCTCTCCCTCTCCCTCTCTATATATTTATCTCTTCCATCTCTATCTATCATTTTGTCCTCTCTCTCTCTCTCTCTCTCTCTCTCTCTCTCTATCCCCATATCTCCCCCTATTTCCCTCTCTACCTATTGCAAATATAACATGAGCCTATTGGTAATGGGGCCTTTTTATCTTCCCGATTTCAAAGTTTTTTTAGTTATGTTTGGATCCCTATAAGCAAATACATAGTTGATTTGATGTTATCACTTCTCCATTGAGATCTTTGTTTCCCAAACAACATCATTTTCTAAATGGCCTACCAATTGACCTCATGTATACTACACAAATTTATGTAAAATATTAGATGAAAAATTCCTTAATTGACCTTCAAAATTTCTTCAGTGTACCCATTGTACACCAAGGTGCAATTACTAGTATATATATTTTCAATAATATTGTGTACATTGTAGATATCAAACAAAATAAAGCTCAAGTCCATGTCTATCTAAGTTCGTTGTAATATTTCATTTAACAACCATAGTATCCAAGAGTAACATTGTTGTCACCCCCATTGTTAACTTGGAAAAAAATTGACCCATTTAAATATTTTGAATGTGGTTTTCTTATAATAATAACTAGGATTTCTATAAAGGTCACACCCAAACACCAAGGACTCACTGTGGAATTTCTTAAATAATACAAAGGATTTCTATAAAGGCTTCCACAAATGCATTTAATTGATGGAAATTAATATTATAAATGACCTTTGTCTTGTGAGTCATTTGAATCAAAGTATCATCCAAATAGGGAATGACACAAATATATTCTTAATTACCACTCAAAAATCAATATTAAGAATAGATTTCAAAATTGGAGATGATTATAAAGTATCTTTATGAGTCATCATTTGATTACAAAAGGATAATGAGAAGTAAAAAATTCAATTTCTAATTGCCTCATCCACCATCTTAACATCTGTTTATTTTATAAAATTATCCACAATCATGGTCTTGTTGTAAGTTAAATCATTCAACCATGATTTATCCTCTTTGAACACACATTTGGCCAAGCTCATGGCCACATGATTAGAACAATTAAAGATCCCTATCACATCCCCACAAACTCATTGTTTTTCTAAATGCATGATGTCTCGTGTAATTTGGATCAAGGTGGAAAATATTAATGATTTGATGACTTTGGATGCTTATGATGATTCAAATGGTAAATTTTATGGTTTTAATAGTTCTAATAATTAATTTTTTTATGATGAGTTATCACTCCTATTGATTAAATTGCTAATATTATAATTTAATTAGTTTTATCTCCCATTGATGGCATGGTATAGCTAATAGTGTGTTTATACTTTTGGATTGACCAGATACTAATGCTCTAATGGTGAAACATATGTGAGAAACTTGATTGTTCTTGTAGGTACAAAGGTGCAAAAAATGTGGAATCTTAGTTTTTTCATGAGTGATTTTGACGTTGAACCAACCTTGCCTTTGTATCCTTAAATGTTAAGGCACAATTAGAGGATTGATCAACTATAAGTTTCTTATTGATACTTGTGTTTGTGATAATGACCAAGGTTAGAAATGATTGTCAATTATTCTCTTTTGTACCCTAGATGTCTTATATGAAACCATTTGTAAAAACTAATTAATCCAAACCCCAATAGATGAGTATCAATTACCATTATATATTGATTAACTCTTTTTGATCTTCTTATCATGCTACAGGATAATAAGGTAGATAATAATAAAAATGAAATAAAAGAATAAAAGTAAAAAAAATATACAAAATAAATAATAGAGATCTAAAAGAAGAAAAAAATATAGAGGTTGAGGGATCCTACCAAATTAGGGATTTGGAAATAGGGAGACTTAATGCGATTGAATTTATCTATCATGGAAGGTGATAAGTTAGCAACCATGGGAGAAGGAGGTTTCTTATGTCACTAATGAAGCATGGCATTCCCATTCTCACCCATTACCTCACTAGAAAGGATTGGTAGAATGAAACACCAAAGAGAAGCTATGTAAGGCATTCTCATGACCTTGAAAATGGGGATTTTGGGCAGGCATGGTAGTGGCTTGTAGCTAAGAAGAAAGGAGGGAGTAGTTAGGATGTGAGGGAAAGAAGATCTAGAAGAAATTAAGGAGTAGAGGCCAAATTTGATTCCAATCCACCATACCATTCTTTCTTTTTATTGGTTGAAATCTATTTCCATTTATTTAATAGTTAGTGGTCACCTACCTAGCTGGTTGTGGGAAGTATAGATATAGATTATAAACAAAAGGGGAAAAAATAATAAACGGGTCACAAGTATGAAGTATTTAAGAGATAGAAAAACCTCTTAGGAATGACATCCCCTACCTCTACCTCTTTCCACACTCCCATTAGGTGGACATGATGTGTGTAGTCTAGAAGCATAGGATATGCATGTGAGTTTTGTGGCATAATTCCTTAAAGTAGTGTAACTTTAGGAAGGCTTTAGAAACTTCAAGCACATTCAATTGCTTATCCATTTTCATGCTTAAACTGAATCCTTGAAAGAGACTATACATTCCTTATAGTCTAGTAAAAAAGAAAATGGTATCATATATGCTGGTTATTCCATTTATTGGAGCTATAGGCTTCACAAATTAATGCATAAAATCAATAAAGGATAAATTATGCACAAATTCTCTATTGAATTATTAATCTTGTGTTATATCTTCAATATAACTGATATTGCGCTAATAAACCTTTATCAAGATTTCTTAGTAGTTTTCGTGTGCATCAAGTTACATAAAAAATAAAGAGAGAAAGAGAGAGATTATATTTCCTTATTGAGGAAAGTTAATATTTTATATCTTTTAACTTTATCTATTTTTTTCTAAATGTGTGACTATTAAAAACTTGTGTATGGAATTATAAATTTGAATGTTTTCTTATCTCCTATGGATGAGTATATCAGTTTTTATATTATGATACCGGTGATGTCATTGTAAGATTTGGTTGTGAAGCCACCCAAGAATGTAAATTATTGACAAGAAATAAGAAATGATAGAATAAACTATATTTTATTCAACAAGAATGCAAATCATGCAAGAATGAGTGATTACAATGAAAGCAATGGGTGAGAACATATAGGATATACCACCCAAGAGACTATAAGCACAACCAATGTGGAACAAAGTGAAAAATTCTCTAAGTAAACCTAGTGTGAAAAGCGTCTAAGTGGAGAACTACCTAGGAAATGGACTAGTTAGGAAATACACTAGATATTCACACTAATACCCCCTTTACTTCCAATTTATGGGGAAGAAAAAATATGCAAAAGATGGCTCCCATCTACAAGGCCTAATGTGGTACCCATATACCAAAAAAAACCCTAGAAAGAAGAGAAGGAGAAAACCCAATAAGAAAAAAGCTCCCTTGATAAAATGATGAATAAAGAAGGGCTAAGTAACCCCCTTGAAGGATTGATTTACCACATTCCTAAGGGATCTCATAGATGGAGATAGTTTCTCTTAGTGAAGGGTTTGGTGAAAATATCAACAACTTTCTCTACTATAGGACAATAATAAAAAATCAATGACTTGCTCTTGTATAAATTCACATATAAAAAGTACATGTGGATCTCAATGCATTTATCCTATTGATGATGTAGTGTCCCTCTATTTCGGTTGTCTTGGATCTTGAGTAAGTTTGTTTGGTTAAATTGAGTTGTCTTTTTTTTTGTGTTCATTATTATATTGTTAAATTTACTTTTGAAATTATGTGATAAAGTAATATTATAACTAGCCTTGATTAATCAATTTAATTAAGATAAATTGATTACAAGGTGACTAGTTAATTGGGGGGGTCAACTTCAACCTTTCAATTATCATTATAATTTAAGTCATGAAGAAGATCTTGTATATAATTCAACCTTGTTATCATTTGATATATTTTTAAGAATAGGTTTCTCTAAAGGTCTAAAACTGTTGTTATATTCTTAACCAATTCAAACGGAACGTCATTGTTCTACCATGATTTTGTTTGTGCAACTATTTTATTGTTACATAAAGAAATATAATTCGAGCTTATAGTATTTATATATGTACGAGAAGCTAGAAAATATGAAATTAAGAAAAAAGAGATATAATGTAAAATTTTAGTATATATAATATTTACAAGAAGCCATAGATATGCAATTAATAAAATACAAGTGAAAGGAATGAATGGGAAACATAATATAAATTATGGTTGACAATTTTGTAGTTCTAAAATTAATACAAATGAAAATATTATTAATATTATTAACTTCTATAATTAAATATGTTTATATATATAAAATTTAATAATATTCAAAATAATAAATGCAACTTACAAAAAGCATTTAAAAGATTACACTTGCCTCTTTCTTTTGTCGTCACTTCGATTGGAGACATTCTTTTATCATTCCACGTTTCTTTGAGGCATTTTGTCTTTCAACCACGTGCTTTGTCTAAGCGTTCACATTCCACATGCATATCTACCAAGCAAAAAAATTAAGAAACATATTTAAGTAATAATTAGAGGTTTTTTGGGGAGAGGAGAAAGGAGGGGAGAGCTCCCTTCGTGGGAGAAGATAGATGGCGCATCAGTTAATTGTGATAACAACTTCAGCATAGGAAGCAAACATATTGGTCAACATTGTGGTGCCTGAAGCTTTATTCACTTTCTATGAGGAGGAGATTTATGCTTGCAATGGAGGTGTTTCTATGGTGGTGGTTGCATGAGCTTCACTGCAAGTTGTGGGTTCTTGTAGTGAGATGTGGGAGCTTGTTGGGTCAAGGGGATGTGCTGGAAGTGTTCTTTGTTGCATTAGATGGTTGTCATTTCCACTCTAAGAGGATCTTGCTGCTGGATGATTTTCATTCCCAGATGAGTTTCATATTGGAGCTACATAAACTTAGGCATTTAGAAGCGATGCAGCTAAGAATGAGCAAGAGGAAGAGCATGGACATGTGAGTTGCAGGTCCAAGATGTGAGTTGCAGGTCCAAGAGAGTAGGAATGGGATGGGGAGTAGTTGCCAAAATAGCCAAAACCCATACAAAATTTGAAGGCATAACAAGGTTTTACAAACATCTTCACTGTTTCCATTGGCGGCCTAGTTACTCGAGCTCACTCAAAATTAAGATTCCTCTCAACAAAGAACTTGCAGGTGAGTGGAAGAGTTAAAATAATAATAATAATTATTATTATTATAATAATAATAATTATTATTATTATAATAATAATAAATAAATAAATAAAAGTCTAAAATTACAGTTAGTTTAGTTATGCTTGAAGCATTTTACCAATATCCTCTTTATAATATGGTAAAATGGAACATTCATCTAGTTAGCTATATTGGGCAATTGGCCCTTCTATTATTCAATATTTTAGGCCTATGAAATCAACTATCTTTTCATATATGTTTATTTTCCATCTGGGTTAGACTACAGGATAGGTTATTGGTGTCTTTTCTTTAGGAGTATATCGACTGAGCATGCTCTCTAGATTTTGAACCTGGATTATTATGGCTCCAAATTATCAAACCTTTCCAAGACTATTGTCAGACTCAATAATTTAGGCTTTTTGTTGGGCATTTGTTGTGCCTTATCTACGCTTCTGTCGATTGCATATATTTTGATAGTTCTAAGGCCCTTTCAACAAATCCATTTTGTACATATCCTGCAATGATTGCATTTCATGAAATAAATATCTGTTCGGGTTATTTTATCGAACCATTCTCATGCTTTTGTATGCTTCCACACCATGCATATATGTCTACCAGTGCTTTTACAGGAATGTTATCATTCAAATTCCTCCCCTTCCTTTGCGTGTTTAATGGAAGTATGTATCATATCCCAACATGCCACCTTGGTCTGGGTAGGTAGGACGCTGGCATGGTAGGAAATGCAGGCAAAGGCTGCGACTTCTAGTTTTACTCCAAACCCCCTTTGCATTCACTCGAAAGTTTCTTAAGCATTGTCATCAAATCCGTTTTGTGCATATTATGCAATCATTGCATTCCATGAGTAACCTATCGCAGCTACAGAATATGGACTTTGGAGGATGTATAAATTTTAAATAATGTCCCTAATACCATTTGCAACCTGTCACAGCAACAACACTTGAACATAGAAGACTGTAGAGGTGTAAATAGCTTTCCTGATTACGTTGGGAACCTGTCACATCTACAGTAATTGCAATTAGAATGTTGTAGAGGTTTAAATAATCTCTCTGATTCCATTATCAACCTGTCTCAGCTGGAGCACTTGAACATAATAGGAAGTTTAAAGGTTTAAATAACCTGATTGATTCTACTGTCAAGCTATCGTAGTTGCAACACTTGAACATAGAAGGGTGTAAAATTTTAAATAACCTCCCTGATTCTTTTGACTGTCTCCATCGTATTCGCTGCTTTCACCGCCTCTTTAGGGTTCCGCTCCTCCAAACTCTTCTCCGTTGGTATTGTCCTGTCTCTACTCCAGTTTAGCGAGCTTCAACAAGACATAAGGTTTTGATGAGAATTTTAAGAGTATGTTTAGTAAAATGAAAATTACGGCTAAGTCACTAGTATCCGGGATTAAATTTGACGGTCGACCTTGCCTGTCAACAAATTTTTTAATGACAGTTATCTATTCAAAGGCGCCCTTAAAACGTTATGATATACCTTAGTGTAAGTAAAATTATATATAAATCAAATATATATATCATTATAAGTCTATATAAATTTTGACAGTCTATCCAAAATTTCTCCTTTCATCTCATACAATCTTCTTAAAATTTTGATTGTATTTTATTTCAAAAATCTCTAAATATGGTCATATGGCCATCAAATTTAAGCCTTGCCTAGTATCATAATGGAAACGTAGAGTGTGTTATTAAAAAGGAAAAACTACGATCATCAGTGTGCACGTAAATTACTTAATATTAAAATAGATCACTTTTAAATGCCCATCGTGCTATTCTAAGAAATGCGTCCCCATTGCATCTGCTGAGGACAAAAGTAATTCCCAGGTTTCTTTTTACTCTTTGAAGCACAACTAGGAAGTAAAAAGAATTCTTCAAGATAATTTTCCTCTCCATGTCCCAAACATTATATAATATATTCTGATGATCTCCCATGTGATTGCATTTTTCCCATACAGCTATTCGCTTCCCACTAATCACAATTTTTTATTTTTTATTTTTTTGACTTAGAGGTGCTTGTCTCATTTGATATGGCCCATTTGTCTTCTCGAGAATTTTAATTTATTAGTTAAGTATTCAAACTTACTCTTAAAATTAATGCCATTTGACATGGGATATGTCAATGGTGATAGTAATATTGAAATTTAAGGATAACTCGTTATCATGGGGCGGTGCTAATTAAATTTGAAACCTTTCCTTAAAATTACTTCTATTTGTCGTGTTAGAGTCCAATTCTTTCCTTCCACGTGAGTGATGCCTTTTTATTTCATATTATTCTCATCACCTGATTTTCAATGTTTAGTTACTCTTTAAGATAAGGGAGAGATTCTATTAATGCAAATTAGAAAAAAAAGGGAAAGATTCTATTAACTCAAATTAGAAATAAAAGAAGGATTAGAGCACATAATATTATGATTTTTTTTTAAAAACAATCTCTTTCCTTACAGCTAATCTTCCTCCCTCCCTTTTAGGGAATCAAATAATAAGTAAATATTGAAGATTAAAAGATTTAATTAAGTTGAGTGAATTAAAGGTTATAGAATAGAATTTTAATTTTATAGGTAATCTTTAATTATATTATTATGAAAGAAAAGTATTTCGTAGATTAAAATTAAAGAGTTATATTTATACAAAATATGATTAAATATAGTCTTTTATATAATGTTAAATATTTAAGTAATTATCTTTTAAGAGAATTAGTTAAGTTACGTTTAAAAGAAAATATAGAATTTATGTTTATATGTTATGAATGGGAATTTGGAAATCCCGTTATTTATTGAATTTTGTATATCTAATAGCGTTACTTTCTATAGAGTATTTTTATTTATTACGTGTGCGTTATGTAAATATAGTATTGTATCGTGAAGATTAGTATTCTTCAAATAATCTAATTCAAGATAGATATATTCATATCGTGGATTTATTTATTAGAAAGTAGTTTTAGGGTTAAATATTTAAGAGATAATGCTTTTAGAAAAAAACTAGGAGGCTACTTAATAAAATAACTCTTTTATTCAAGTGAGTAATTGGGAAAGAATAAGTAAAAGAAATTTATATAAAAAATAATTATATTCATGCATTTGTGTGTTATTAATATTTATGTGATTGCTCAATATTTACAAGTTATTGTTGTAAATAAGGGAATTGATTTAATTATACCTAGGGCATGATTAAGCAAAATGTATTCTATTATAATTATTTTCTAATCATAGTATAAGGTTATGATGGTCTAGTTTAATGGGTTGACTATCTATATATGTATATGAAGATGTAGGTTGTATTAGGGTTAGAGAGTTAACAGAATGTTCTTGAAGAGATTAAAGCTATTGTATTAGATAATGATTGGATAGTTTATGGTGAATGGTAATATGAGAAATATGTGAAAAAATGTTGTAATAAAAGGATTATTTCCCTTATGGTTAATGAGCTTATTGAATATGTTAGTTACGTAGTTTTCTTTTAATATCTTATGGGTTGCGAATGTACTCACAATCATGTTTCATTGATTGTTGGTGCCTTGTTATTTGGTTGTAATGGTTGAATAAGTGCTCTCATTGTATAAGTAGTTGAGTAGTGAAAGTGTGAAGACTTTGGTTGGTTGTTCATGCTAAATTATTGGATTGGTTTTCAAGTTGGCATGTGCTTGGTTGACTGTTATCATTGTCATGATTATTAATTTTATTCTACACTTAGATTTTACATAGTCATTCTGGAGTTCCATGATGTGAGTCTTTCTTTTGTGTTAATTCTGATTGAGACTTTATGCATTGTCTTTCCTGTAGTCATATTTGAGATGGTTGGGAATCTGATATGTTTGAATTACCTGCAGTGGGGGTTTATGGATTTTTGGTGTTTTTGGCTTCCAGAGGCAATGGAGAAACTTAAATTATTTTGACTTCCCATGGTTGGACCTTTGTAATTCATTGATCCTATTTTTGATTTTGAGTTCTTGTGGGTGGTACCTCCTTGTTCTTGTTTCATTTATATGGAATGGGTTTGCAAGATGGTTCTTGCCTCGTATGTTGTGTGTTATGTACAACTTATTTTTTTATGTGGGATAAGGCACACCCCCTATGTGTTTGGGTTTGGTATCATAGGGAGTGGCTCTTCATGGGGGTTTGGTGCACAAAGGGGTTGTTAGGGTAACCCATGGAAGAGTTTCCTAAACAAGTGACAATGTAATTAATGAACTAGTGGGTTTGGGTAGTTAAACACTAAACAATATTAATCATGAGCCTCACCCATACTGTTAGTTCTTTCACAGGCTAAGGATGGGATGAGAAGACTTGGTTGGTAAGATCACTACCTTGTCCTCATGAAAAGTAAGTGGTCTCGCATGAGTCACCCTATGGAGCGGTGCCTTGATATAGGCATTCAAGATAACCATAGATGGAGGTGGTACCTTGTGATAGGTTTCCTAGATAATCCATGTAAGGCCATGCAATGACACTCTCTTACAGTACTCGTTTATTTTCCTTTGTTTGGCTACCTTTGGGAGTATTGTTTAAATTGTTGATGTTGTTGAGGCAATTGGTTCTTGGTGATTGTTTTTGAAGCCTCCAAGTTGTATCTTTTAGTGTTGCACACATGCCTCATGGCAACTTGATTGATGTTAATTAAAGGTTCCCTTGTTATTTATTGTTGGCTAATATTGTGATTTCATTTGAAGGATTTGGATCCTATTGTTGTTGGCACCTCTTATGGTTATTTAGTGTTGATCTATAATATTGGCATTTAGTTTTGTTGGAATTTTCATTATCTTGTTGTGGCTATGTGATGGCAATGTTACGGGTGTTTTCTTATGTTATTGTTATCCTTGTTGTGGTCGAGTCTAGTTTGCTATTGGTTCATTTGTCTGGTTTGGTTGAGGAACAAGGATCCTTCTTCCCAACTGCTAACATGGGGGGTGGTTTTTTGGGTCCACGTGGTCTGGTGGAACGTGTTATCCACCCCATTGGGTCCCTAGTCTGAGTTCATACCGATGAAGTTGATCCAGAACTCCACCTCAGTTCAATTGTAACATGTTATTTTATGTATCAATCTTTTATTTGATATACCTTTGACTCTATGTGATGAGATGTACTAACGTGCATATGTACTCTTGAAGTAATGTAATATACTCTTGAGGTGGTTTGATGTACTCTTGAAGTGATGCAATGTACTCCTGAAACAACTATAATGCATTATTTTACCTTTGTAAACCTTATGTGGTAGCCATTATTTGATGTTTTGTATATGTGGAAATATACTCCATAATTGTCATATTGAACTATTAATAAAATATTGTATGTGTCTTTTTCATCTCTTTGTATCATGGATGGTTGTTTCTTATCTTTATGTAATCTTGATTCGTTCGTTATCATTATGGTATTAGTTTAGGATTTCATGATGTTATTTTGTGTACCCCAAAGGACATAATGGTCTTTGTAATTGTATAATTGCCTCATATGTAATATATGTTCATGATCATTTTATGTATTTTTCTACTTTAAAAAAAAAAATTGTGGTAATTTGTTGTCTTCTATTGTCCTTTAGGGTTTACATGACACGACATTGCATCTTGATATCAGAGTGAAGGTTATCAAACACTGGGTACTCTAGGTTAATTGAGCCCATTATGTTAACCTTGCATTTAGACTCTTGAGTTTAGGGATTCACCCTCCTATTGTACTCATTTAACAACTCGAGTTGGTCCCTAGGTGGTGTTGGTTCAATGGTACAGAAAATCGGTGGAAAGGATAGGACCCTCGGTGTAGTGAGCAATGCACCAATATTCTTCCTACCGGGGATGCATTATGAACCTTTGTGTTGTCTTGAGATGTGACTATTGGTGATGTAAGTTTAAGTGTGTATGTGGAAATTGAGTTTTTCAACCTAGAAATTGTGTTTATGATGTGTTAAATTATGCTTTTTGCTATGAAAGGGTGTAAAATTTGTCATATAGTTTGACTCTTGAGCTTGCGTTGTTGTCTTTTTTCACCCTCACTTGATCATTGTGACCCTTTCGGTGATTGTCCCACCATTTTGATTTTAGATGGATGACATGTTATCTAACTTGAGGACCTTGGCACTCGTTAATTATGTGTATGTTATATTTTTGCATTGTAACACCCCACCACGCAACCCTAGAGGAAGTTGCAATTAACTACTCAAATGCACTTTTTTTTTAAAAGTACAAATAACATGCAAGTTCACTACCCATTGCCAACAATCTCTAAGGTTACAAGACTGAGGTTACTTTAAAACCCAAACACGAAACATGAATTGAAACCATAACATTTAGTTACTTAAGAAATTAAGAACACATACATTCCATACAAGAAAAACTACATCAAAGCATAAGAGATACTGCATGATTTCAAATAACAATCATTTAACAATAAGATTACAACTCTCATTCTTCGAATGAGGTAAATCCAATAAGCATGGTTATATGATACATTTTCCACCTTGATAACAAATGAGGGGTAATAAATTACAAGATTCCACTGAAATGAATAAAGCATGAAATGAAACTGGACCCCATGAGCTCTCCAATTGGAAATCTTCTCCACACGAACAAGAAGAAAACCCAATGGAGTAAGGTGCACATTCCACCCAACCAAGTGATACCCGAAGGCTCACCCCCCATGCTAGGAGATAGTAACAAGGAATTCTATACAAGACCATAAACCCCTAGACACAGGCTAACTTACACTGACACAACCAAACGCATGAACCATACAACCATATGAATAACACAAGTACAACTCTAACATCACTGACATAAGTCACATTGCTTCCAGAAATAAAAAAGATTAGGTATGATAAGAAGACCATACACATAAAACCAAATACCAACTCTTTTTGTAGAAAGAGTGTCATCACATAGCTCGACATAGGATATCCTCTGGGAATCTTCATAGGCTCTGACCCCCACTATGGGATATCCTAGTGGCCTCAACTGAATCCTGACACCCATACTCACTCATGCGGAATCAAATACCTCTCGTAAAGACAAGATAGATAGCCTTGCCATTCTAGGCCTTCCCACTCATCCCAAGCCTATACTAGCACTCGTGTCTATGAGTGAGGCTAAATTATCTTGATTAGTGTGAAATACTACCTAAACTTCTAAGTATATTGTTTTAGTTATCACTTGATTAAACCACCTCTGAAGGTTACCCAGTTTACCTCTTTGGGCTCTGGTGCCTAATAGAAGCCACTCTTCTACTTAACAACACATACAAACCAATCACCAAGAGAATCCCAAGTGCATACTAACAAGATAAAACCAATCCAACTCTAGGAGGAACACATAATGAAAACTCACTCCAAACATTGGAGGCAACAAAACACATAATCCACTCCTTCCAAAGGAGGCACAAACCACATAAACCACTCATAATCCAAAGGAGGCACAAATCATCCCCATTCGTGAAAATTGGGTAAAACAACAAGATACAACTATACGCACTACCCAAGGCAATACAAAGGTTGACTAACATATTACGACAACCTGCACAATTAAATTAAAACCCCATCTAGAAGACTTACGTAAAAAATTCACTCCCTTTGCCTAACAATGACAATGAGAGAAAACACATAATGAAAAGACACTTTTGGAAATTAAATAACCTACTTTAGGATTTCCTAAATCCAAACAATGCAATGACATATTGCATGTAATCAATTAAAATAGGATTACTAAATCCAAACAAAGTAATAATACCTCGTTTGCAAACATCCAAGGTAAGTAAAATTACATTTGCAATATTAAGTAATTCAAAACCCTAATTGTTTAATTCCATTCACAATTTAAATAAGGGACTACACCAATTATTTTACTTGTAATTTTCTCAATTACACTTAATAATAAGAATCATTTTCTTTTTTCTTTTAAAAAATAAAAATTATTTTCTTAAAGAATCCACTTTTGCATCTTTTCTAATAAAAATAATCTAAAAGTAATCATATTCCATTATATGATTAAACATATAAATTTTGTTTAAATATTTTGTAAAAACTATATATATATTTCCCACAACTCTAAACAAATCCAATTGTTTAAAATATATAATATATAATATATATATACAATATATTCATATTATATATATCATATATATAAATAATAATATAAAACAATTTATTTAAATAATATTATAATATATATATATTATATATATATATAATACATATATTATATATATATAGTAAAAAATTAAATTAAATTAAAAAAATACGCTTCTTTTAATACCCACATGGGCCCCTATAAGGGAGGAGGACGCAACCATAGGCTGTGCCCAATTTCCCTGTGGAGGTTGCACTACCTATGGTAGTGCTTCCCGCATAGTCTGTGGGGAGCGCTGCCACAACAACGCCCTCCATTGGGGCATGGCTATGGCAGCCATGGCTGCCCCCTCCCCCAAATAAGATATATATTTTTTTAAATTAAAAATTAAAAAATGGAATTTCCCTTGTTAATTTATTTTTTTGACGGATTTTCTCAGAAAATTTTGACAGTAAAACTTTTTAAAACAAAAATTTCCAGAATTTACAAAAATTATATTTATAATATATGTATATATATATATATTTCCATTTTTCAGTCAAATAGAACAATTTTTCTATAGAAAAAATGACAAATTACAAAGGCTCTCTTTTTTTTTCATTTTGTTCACAAAATCTATAGAGGAACTCTATCTCCACAAATTTACAAAAGAACTCCATTTCCACCATTTAAACAGAGATTTGCAAGGATTTCTATTGGTTTCTTTTGTTGTCTTTTTCAAATTTTTTCTATTGAACAACAAAAATGATTTGCCAAAATTACCTGTTGTTTTTTTTTTCCATTTTCTACAAGAATCTAAATCTTTACCAAGATTTCAATAGAGGTTTTTTCAAATTTTTTTACAAACAAGTTTTAAAAATTGAAAATCTAAAATTTCAAAACAATAGAACAAGAAGAACCTATTTGAATTTTGAAGAAGAAATTTGGTTGAGTTGCAAATTCTAAACTCTTCCAAAACCTTTTCAAATCTTCACTCCAATCCAAAGTGCATCCACAACAAGAGAAAATTATTCCCTCCTTCTTCACAACCATATTTTTCAAGAATGAAATTTCCTTCTATTTTTCCCCAAATTTGGTCAATATACCCTAAAATATCCCATCCACCATAGTTATTACTCCTCTATCTATTTTGGATATATTTTTCTTTTTTTGAAAATTTAAAACTAAAATTTCTTTTCAACATAACTTTATTATTTTTTATTTTTTTTTAAATTTCTATTTCAAAAAGCATTTGAAACTTTTAAAATTTTCCTTTTCAAAAGAATTTAAACTTTTAAAATTTTCTTTTCAAAAAAACTTTAACACTTTTAAAATTTTCATTTCAAAAAGAATTTAACAATTATAATTTCAAATGAATAACTTGATTTAATTCCACACGATTAATTTAAATAATCAATACAATAAATCTAATCCAAGATTAGACTATTTTATTAATTAAATTAAATTAATTAATAAATTAAGTAACATTTCTAACATTATAACCAAATAAATTTAATAAACAACTTAAATACATAAAGCCATTTATTTACCTTTTCCAACTTGCAATTAAATAAAATCAAAGAGAGATGAACAACAAAGAAGCAACTTAACCCGACTAAAATCCAACGACACACTATGACTAGGGTGATGACTTGGCACGAAAAACCTAGCTACTATCTACCAATCGAATACCATTGGCCAATGGACACGCTCAAACCTGTGAAACCAAGTGAAGTCAATGGCTTGTACCTGTCAACCTATGAACAAAGAGTATATCAAATGTGCATATACATAACATAATAAAACACACCATGAAGAGGAAATTTCATAATCGTAGGGTGCTCACAAACAAGTGATGCGATCTCGTCCCCTTCACCAATACACTCATCATAGATTGATAGTTCCATCATAAATAAATATCTCATACAATAACATGTTACAATAACTAATCATCATTAAACCAATTAAAACATGTCAAATAAAGCATCAGATAAGATAAATCACATCACACAAATAGACTATCACTCTATAAATGGCGATCAAATTGCACACACATGATAAAGTATCTCAATAACCAAAAAGCACATCAAAGCAAATAAGGACACACTGTCCAACCAGAAAGCAAAACATAGGGGTATTACATGCATGGAGATTGAAGTTGTGATTGGATTAAGATTGGTTATGTTTATCATTTGGACTTGTACTATGCTTGTTATGTATTTGATTAGTGATGGCTTTATGATGTCACGTATAATGTGATTAATGTGTGAAGTATTGGATTTTGAGTAAAACTTCAGGATGCAATTTAGACAAATTTTAGTTAGTCTTTTCAAGAACTAAAAATTCCTAGATTATTGTTGTAAATTTATCAAATTGCTTTCTTTGACATGGACCTTATCATAGTAGGATTTCCTTGTTTAGCATTGCCGAAGAATTGGCCTTTATTCATATTAATATCATATTAAGCAGTAGTGGTTAATATTTCTATTAACTAGTTCATCTTTGAATTACTCGTTAGCCTTATTGATGGACTTACAATCTTAATAACTTTCAGAATGTTACTTTGCTCATATTGTTATACCTTAGTTTTTAAATAGTTAAGAAGTATATTCAAAATAAGTATGTTTGTAGAATCCTTCATATGATAGCTAGTAAATTTTTAACTGTAATGTTAATTGTAGATCACCATTTTTTTCTTTTCCTTTAAGACCATGATTAGAAGATAGTGTAGATGATAATTAGAACCTGTGAATGAATGTAATGCCTCTAATTTGTTGTCACTATTATGATACTTTTTCATGTTATGTTATGTACTTCAAGAATATGATGGTGATTGTTTCACTAGGTTGACCGATTTGGTTGACAGTTTAGTTTGCTTGGATGACTATGTTACTCTGTTAAGATGTTTTTGATGTACTATGTAGTTATGCAATTGTCTAGAAATTGTTTTATGATGTCATCATTGTACTCAATATTGTCGTTACTATTTGAGGTCTTGGTGAAGGTAACGGTGTAGCATCACTCATTTGTGAGTGCCCTGCTACGTTGTGATTTCCCATCATGATGTGTTGTTATTGGTTACATATATATGTATACACAATGTTTACTTTTACGCAAGATTGCAGGTACCCAAGCCTCAATTCCACTTGCACTATCAGGACAAGACAAGCCTCATAAATCCCAATGGGTATGAAGTTGAAAATGAAGTTGACAAGGAAGTTCCTTGTTCTAGTCCGTCACCCCGTCTTTAAGTTTGATGATGTCGTTTGTTTGCAATCCAGTTTTTCGTTTTGGTAACATTTTTTTTTAGTAGATTAAACTTAATTGTTTAATTGATGTTTTAATTATTTCTAGTTCAATTGTTAGTTCGTTGTGTTGTTGTTCAAATGATTGCATGTGTTTATGCCATTGTGCGACTTCCAAGAGTAAGTTGATGCCAAGAGGTGGAGGATGTAGTGTGCCTCTGTTTCAGTCATCTTGGATCTTGAGTAAGTTTGTTTGGTTAAATTGAGTTGTCTTTTTTTGTGTTCATTATTATATTGTTAAATTTTCTTTTGAAATTATGTGATAAAGTAATATTATAACTTGCCTTGATTAATCAATTTAATTAAAATAAATTGATTACAAGGTGACTAGTTAATTGGGGGGTCAACTTAAACCTTTCAATTATCATTGTAATTTAAGTCATGAAGAAGATCTTGTATATAATTCAACCTTGTTATCATTTGATATATTTTTAAGAATAGGTTTCTCTAAAGGTTTAAAATTGTTGTTATATTCTTAACCAATTCAAACGGACCATCATTGTTCTACCATGATTTTGTTTGTGCAACTATTTTATTGTTACATAAAGAAATATAATTCGAGCTTATAGTATTTATATATGTACGAGAAACTAGAAAATATGAAATTAAGAAAAAAGAGAAATATAATGTAAACTTTCAGTATATATAATATTTACAAGAAGCCATAGATATACAATTAATAAAATATAAGTGAAAGGAATGAATGGGAAACATAATATAAATTATGGTTGGCAATTTTGTAGTTCTAAAATTAATGCAAATGAAAATATAATTAATATTATTAATTTGTATAATTAAATATGTTTATATATATATAATTTAATAATATTCAAAATAATGAATGCAACTTACAAAAATCATTTAAAAGATTACACTTGCCTCTTGCTTTTGCAGTCACTTTGATTGGAGACATTATTTTATCATTCCACGTTTCTTTGAGGCATTTTGTCTTTCAACCATGTGCTTTGTCTAAGCGTTCACATTCCACATGCATATCTACCAAGCAACAAAATTAAGAAACATATTTAAGTAATAATTAGAGGTTTTTTGGGGAGAGGAGAAAGGAGGGGAGAGCTCCCTTCGTGGGAGAAGATAGATGGTGCATCAATTAATTGTGATAACAACTTCAGCATAGGAAGCAAACATATTGGTCAACTTTGTGGTGCCTGAAGCTTTATTCACTTTCTATGAGGAGGAGATATCTGCTTGCAATGGAGGTGTTTCTATGGTGGTGGTCACATGAGCTTCATTGCAAGTTGTGGGTTCTTGTAGTGAGACGTGGGAGCTTGTTGGGTCAAGGGGATGTGTTGGAAGTGTTCTCTGTTGCATTAGATGGTTGTCATTTCCATTCTAAGAGGAGTCTTGCTGCTAGATGATCTTCATTCCCAGATGAGTTTCATATTGGAGCTACATAAACTTAGGCATTCAGAAGCGATGCAACTAAGAATGAGCAAGAGAAGGAGCATGGACATGTGAGTTGCAGGTCCAAGAGAGTAGGAATGGGATGGGGAGTAGTTGCCAAAATAGCCAAAACCCATACAAAATTTGAAGGCATAACAAGGTTTTACAAACATCTTCACAGTTTCCATTGGCGGCCTAGTTACTCAAGCTCATTCAAAATTAGGATTCCTCTCAGCGAAGGACTTGCAGGTGAGTGGAAGGGTTAAAATAATAATAATAGTAATAAGAATAAATAAATAAAAGTCTAAAATTACAGTCAGTTTAGTTATGCTTGAAGCATTTTACCAGTATCCTCTTTATAATATGGTAAAATGGGACATTCACCTGGTTAGCTATATTGGGCAGTTGGCCCTTCTATTATTCAATATTTTATGCCTATGAAATCAACTATCTTTTCATATATGTTTATTTTCCATCTAGGTTAGACTACATGATAGGTTATTGGTGTTTTTTCTTTAGGAGTATATTGACTGGAGCATGCTCTCTAGATTTCGAACCTGGATTATTATGGCTCCAAATTATCAAACCTTTCCAAGACTATTGTCAGACTCAATAATTTAGGCTTTTTGTTGGGCATTTCTTGTGCCTTATCTAAGCTTTTGTCGATTGCATATATTTTGATAGTTCTAAGGCCCTTTCAACAGATCCATTTTGTACATATCCTGCAATGATTGTATTTCATGAAATAAAATCTATTCGGGTTATTTTATCGAACCATTCTAATGCTTTTATATGCTTCCACACCATGCATATATTTCTACCAGTGCTTTTGCAGGAATGTTATCGTTCAAATTCCTCCCCTTCCTTTCCGTGTTTAATGGAAGTCTATATCATATCCTAGCATGCGACCTTGGTGTGTGTAGGTAGGACACTGGCATGATAGGAAATGCAGGCAAACGCTGCGACTTCTAGTTTTAGGGTCGGCTTAACCGACACACTCTAAGCGCTGAGTGCTTAGCTGGTCGGGTCCATTCCCCTGACAATTCTGTACCCCATCATATTCAAGGTTTTGCTTTTTAGAAAGTCTGTTTTGGTAAATGTTGTTCCTCCGTTTTCACATTTGAAGTTATTCTTTTTACTTCCACATTCCATGCGAGAACAAATACTGTGAAATTATTTCCTATAAATACTACGTTGTCGTAATATTACATCATAGTATTTTAAACTAGAAGTGCACGCCTGTGTAGGAGATGAATTTGGTGTAACGGCAGATTAAATAAAGATGCATTGGTATTTAAATAATATAAAATTTTAAATAATTAATTAAATTGGTTTAAGAATAAATACAATGAAACAATTGAAAAATAAAGGTGATAGAAAATTAAAAAATATTTAATAATAAATATACATAATGAAAGATTTTAATGAATTTAATATAATAAATTGTTTTTTATTTTTATTTTTTTAAATATATTTTTGTTGTTGGGGATCTTTAATATATATAATGATTTCTTCTCAAGATTTATTTTTTTACTTTATTTTATTAAGAGTTATTTCTATTTATAATTATTTTTTAATTTGAATGACTTATAAAAAAATTCAAGAATAATTAATATTAGAGTTTCTAACAAATTACAACAAAACTAATTTCAAAGACACTTATTAAAATGATTTGTGAAAAATAATTCTTAAATGAAAATATAACAATAACATAAATAATATAAACAACTTTCAAAATATTATAATTCATAAAATTTAATATATATTTTATAGTCCATGTTAATGAATAGTAGGAAAATTTATAATATTCAAATTTAATATCATTTTTCTTTTTTTTCTTCTAATTAATAAAAATATATTGAATTTTATTAAATTATAAATATTAAACAATAAATAATGGATATCAATTCTCTTGAATCTAATTGGTACACAATTTTCACCCGATATAAGCAATTTTCGCACTGCCATTACTTCCATTATCCATTATTATGGAATGGTGGGTAATAAAAAAATATTCAACTAATTTTTAGGAATTTTTTTTTTATTATGTGGAACACATAGGTAACTGGTAGTCAACAATGGATGACCAAGAAAATCTCATTTTCTTTAAAATAAAATAAAACACAATAGATCATAAGGAGAGCATGGTTGAACTTCATGCCGTTTATTTTTATTTATTTATTTTATTCAATTTTTTCTTTTTAACTACCATCTAATTCTGAGCATTACATATAATATAATCATTAGATAAATAGATATATTTATAAAAATTATTTACAAGTTAATTTATAGGATTAACCATAAAGTCAATTACAACATTCTTTTTAATAATACATTATGTGAATTTTTTTTAATACTAAATATAAATATATATTTATTTATACTCATATTTATTTATTATATTTTCCATTCTATTAAATTCAAATATATAAAATAATCTAAAAACAAATTCAAATAAATAATATATTTTTAATATATTATATTATTAATTTAACAACATATTATAATATTATAAAATTATAATATATACACTATATAATACATGTGTAACATATATAATATCTAATATATAATTTTAACATCATTATAATATTATAATATATATACAATATATATGTAACATTTATACCATCTAAAATATAATTTAATATATTAAATAATAATACTATAATTTGATATTTTATTTAGTTTTGATTTTATTTTGTAACATAATATTTTGATTTTGCAACATAATATGGATGGTCCCTTCCGGCATGGTCCCTTCGGGCTGCTAGAGGCAATAAGTTTTCAACTAATATGTTTAAAATTAGCTTACTTACCATATAAATTAAATAATTTATATAACATAATTTATAAAGATAAGATATACAAAGAATATCTTAAATTATTACCTCAAAAAAGAAGTTTCTAAGACTTAGAAAATTGAGTGTGGAAGAACTTTCCTAAATTTACAAGTTTCTATTTTAATATACTTAAAATTAAAAATCTTTGAAATCTTTGAAAAAGAAATATCTAAATAAATGTATTTATAGTTATATAATAAAAGTTACGTCTAATTATAACCCTAACCCTAATTATAAACTTGACGTGAAACCTAACCCTCATTCTAATTATATCTCTAATCGTAAAGTAAACCTTAATTCTGATTTGTTAAATAATGTTATCTAAATTGTTTTAATTTTAATTTTAATTTGTAAATATTGGACTCACCTTCTTATGACTTGTAAACATGGGTTATGCCCAAGCTCTTTAGTTATTCTATGAGAATTTTTTTTAATTCATTTCAATCTTTTAAATCATGCTATCTATTTTTTTTTATGATTTTTTTTTGGTAAATCTTTCATATGATTATAGGCCCCTTGAAGACTATGTGGGGTAAGCATGGTTCAAATTGGGTTATTCTTTAATCTATGCAAATATTTTAGGAGAGTTTTTTAATTTGTTTCAATTTATAAATCATGTGAGTGTTTTGTTACTTTAATTTTAATTTTAATTTTTGAATTTTCTTTGCAAATATTTGATAAGGTTATGCCAATCTTTAGTGCTATTTGAATCATTATCCATAATCAAGAAACCATTATCCTTGATATTATGCATAAAATTATCATCACACAACCCATATAAATTATAGTTATAATTAGAAGGTTTCAGGAGGTTGACCTTTTTTAACCTTTTTTAAGACAAATTGCTTAATTCTACCCTTTGGATGAAAACCAATGGGGTGATTTCAATCAAAGGTAAAAAATTCATTTTTGTATGCAATTATAAAAATTGACATGGACTTATAAGTTTTCCCCTAATTTTAAATAATATTATAGGGATACCCCCTATCTTTCTTCAATTCATAATAGAAGCAAATGAATTAGATAAATGAAAAAAATTCATTCTTCACAATTTTAGGAAGCACATAATTGTAAAAAATGCGAGGATTTATGCGATTAATTTCAACCACAATGAGGCTTTTTTAGGATAGATACAACATGCTACTAGTTTTCTCACTCTAAATTATTTCTACATTTCTCATCACATGTCTCCAATTAGCCTAACTCTTGAATTACATAATCTTATGGAATGATAAGTTTGAATTATTTCACCTTTCTTATTATTTGTCTTGTGATGCTAACAAATCAAACATGATAAAGCATGAAGTAAAAGATATCTAATAACATACATATAGTCAAAGCTCTTAGCTCCCTCTATTGAACTAGAGATATTTGCATCATCACAAACCTTCTTATGGCTCAAAATTTTAATATTAAAATTAAATATAGTTCTCCTCAAAGTGCACACTCATTAGCATAATTATTTAGGACATCAATCTATATGTTTCTAACTCAATATTTTGAAGATTGATGAATGCTTCTTAGAAAGGGACATGTTTTTCAAGTATATTTCCAAAAACTTTTTTTTTTTTACTTTCAACCTTGAGAATTAACAAGGATTTATTTTCTAAAAAAATATCCATACCTTTCATTTTCTTGGTGGATTCTTCCAAAATTCACTCTCTTCCACATTCTTGGAACTTTGAATTTTATTATTCCTCATGCTCAACTATCATAATTTCTCATTCACATAAGGATTTATGTAATCCTTCTAAAAGTGATAGACTTTAATTTCTTGAAACTCAGTTCTTTTTCTATACCCTTCTATGATTTGTTTATTATCTCTTTCTTGTAAATCTAGAATTGTTCTTTCTTTTGTTCATGCTCCATAATTTTTGTTAAGACCCTTTCTTGTAGGTTTGAATCTAGTATATGCGTAATCTTTTGGTTCCATGATCTATTTTTCTAGTTCTTTAACAAATTTCTCTAACTCTTCTTTTGTATCAACAAGTTTAATTAGTATATTTATATTATTTTAAAAGTAGGATTTAGTTCCATGATCTATTTTTCTAGTTCTTTAACAAATTTTTCTAACTCTTCTTTTGCATCAACAAGTTTAATAGTATATTTATATTATTTTAAAAGTAGAATAATAATATTATATCAATATATTATCATAAAAGATACATGTTATAGAAAAAATTATTGAATATATTAAAACCTTCATAACAAAAACATATTTAAAAAAATAAAAAAAAAAATAATTTATTATGTAAAATTTATTCCTTAATTTTCATGATCTTTAATTTTTTAATTATAAAAAAATTTCACCATCTTTGATTATATTTATTATTAAACTAATTTTAATTAATCATTTCAAATTTTATATTATTTAAATACCACAGCATCTTTATTTAAACTGCACCTACACGGAATTCTTCTCCTACACATAGGCGCTAACTTGCTATCATTTTAGGCGTACTTCGGTGGAGGATTTACATATAGGAGAAGATTCCACGTTATTTATTTTGGCGTGGGATGTGGGAGTTAAAAATAACTTTAAACGTGAAATGGAGGAAAAGAGTTTACCGAAACAGACTTCCTAAAAAAAGGGCAACATGGATATAATGGGGTACAAAATTGTCAAGGAAATGGGCTCGACCACCTAAGCACTCAGCGTGCTTAGAGTGTGTCGGTTAAGCCCGGCCCTTTTACTCTTACCAATTGCATTCGCTTGAAAGTTTCTTAAGCATTTTCATCAAATCCGTTTGTGCATATTATGCAATCATTGCATTCCATGAGTAACCTATGGCAGCTGCAGAATATGGACTTTGGAGGGTGTATAAATTTTAAATAATGTCCTTGATACCATTTGCAACCTGTCACAGCAACAACACTTGAACATAGAAGACTGTAGAGGTGTAAATAGCTTTCCTGATTCCGTTTGGAACCTTGTCACATCTGCAGTAATTGCAATTAGAATGTTGTAGAGGTTTAAATAATCTCTCTGATTCCATTATCAACCTGTCTCAGCTGCGACACTTGAACATAATAGGAAGTTTAAAGGTTTAAATAACCTGCTTGATTCTACTATCAAGCTATCGTAGTTGCAACACTTGAACATAGAAGGGTGTAAAATTTTAAATAACCTCCCCGATTGTTTTGACTGTCTCTGTTATATTCACTGCTTTCACCGCCTCTTTAGGGTTCCGCTCCTCCAAACTCTTCTCCGTTGGTATTGTCCTATCTCTACTCCAGTTTAGCGAGCTTCAACAAGAAATAAGGTCTTGATGAGAATTTTAAGAGTATGTTTAGTAAAATGAAAATTATGGCGAAGTCCCTCGTATCATAATGGAAACTTAGAGTGTGCTATTAAAAAGGAAAAACTACGATCATCAGTGTGTGCGTAAATTACTTAATATTAAAATAAATCACTTTTAAATGCCCATCGTGCTAACCTAAGAAATGCGTCCCCATTGCATATGTTGAGGACAAAAGTAATTCCCAGGTTTCTTTTCACTCTTTGAAGCACTAGGAAGTAAAAAGAATTCTTCAAGATAATTTTCCTCTCCTTGTCCCAAACACTATATAATATATTCTGATGATCACCCATGTGATTGCATTTTTCCCATACAGCTATTGGCTTCCCACTAATCTCAAATATTTTTATTTTTATTTTTATTGACTCAGAGGTGCTTGCCTCATTTGATAGCATAAAACCAACTAAAATGATCGGACTTAAATGACACACTAAGCGTTGATTGCTTCACAGGCAAGCCCAAGTAGAGGCCACTTAACCTAGACCTTTCTCATTCTTGTAGCATTCCACACTTTTTCTTTTGCATATTTCGTTCCCATTCTCATAACATTCCATGTGTTTTTGCTTCAAAGGATTTCATTCTTGTAGGGTTTAAACCTCCCTGTTTCCTGTGTCAAAATCATGCACACTATTTTGTCTGCCAAAAACCTACATAGGGTCAAAATCATGTGTGCTACAAGTCGCACAATATTCTCTTCGCTTCCACTTCCTTCTCCAATAACATTAAGCTCATCGACTTTGGCCAAGTTGCTTCCTTCTCTCCAGATATCTCACTTTCACGTCTTTACCTTTTGCTTTTTCTCTTCAATTTTTATCGACAAGCACAAACCACCAAATCTATAAGTGATATTTTCAAAGATTAATAGGAATGGATAAAAAAATGCAGGGGAGTGGATGAGTGGAATAGTAGGGAATCTATATTATTTGGTGGAAGAAGTGTTGCAAGTGAAGGATTGCAATGAGAAGGTGGATATATAGCAAGGGTTATTCTTTACGTAATTATTAGTTGGATTCCTCCCTTTAATGGAGATAATGTCGCTGTAGATATTTGAGGCGGTTTTGCATTAGATGTCATAGATTCCAAATGAGCCATGGTTCACAATTTCACATCCTATAAAAGATTTAATTTGTTAAATGCTCTATAGAGACGTTCACAAATAATTGAGCACAGATGAGATGTTAGGTATTTTAATTTCTATTTGTTTTTCTTCTCCTCAACATTTCAGATCAAACTATATGATCTAGAAGAGAGCCTCCCATTGATTTTTTCTAATTTTTCTTTCTTGGAATTTTATATTGATCCAATATTTTTGCACACTCTTTTAACAGAGCATCCTTGGATAGTGGACAACTGTTTGTAATGGTTTGGACCTTAAATTCCTTAAAAGGAGGGTTCTCACAATGAAATTTGATAGAATATATCTTTCAAAATATGTTACTGGAATTTGCATGGTCTCCTATTTGTAGAAGGAAATGTAGTGTCACAAAAGGCATCTAAGAGAAAGGGTCTAGCTCATCAAGTAACCTTTTTTTGATAGGGATTAACTTTGACGGTTGATTCTGCCCAAGCAATATCTATTTAAAGTTGTCTTTCAAATATTTAAACATATTTTATTAGTCCCTACCTTTATAAGGTGAGGAACTAATGTTATTGCCTCAATCTTGCATATTAAAATTGTCCATTGAGAATCGTACCCGAATAATTTTTGTAAAGTTTTGTTGATGTTTTGGGGAATATTTATTAAAAGCTAATTATGGTTGTTTTTTGGAAATTTTTGATTGGATGTTGGTATTTTTCTTGTGGTTTTGTCATTTTCTAATTTTTTTTTAATAATAATTATTCTATGGAGTTTTGCTATTGGAAATATTTCATGACTTTCTTGGTATAGTGGTGTCTTTGCATGCACTCTTCATGGGGATGCATGGCGTTTTAAGCAATATGTTTGCATCTACTATTTGTGATTCTCATTTATTGTGAGTGGACTGAAGTGCAACCGTCATTAGTGGCTTATGGTGTAAAGTTTTAAGTTTGTTGAGCAAAGTATTATTTGCATTGTTTGTTCATTTGCTAATGTTGTTTGATGAGGCTGAAATTTGTGTCTGTTAAGAGGGCTTGCATCTACGGTGTTGGGGGTGACAAAGGTGGTGCTTGTAAGTTTTTGTATCTTCTATACTTTATTTTTTGGGTTGTCTAATGTCTAGCATTTTGGAATTGAAAAATGAAGATTTTGTAAGTTCCTATATCTTTTATAGTGTCATTTTATAGTTTTTTGCATATCCGCATTTTATGGGTTAATGCCTATTGTTTGCATGCATGCATTGCAACTGCACTTGAATTTATTAAATGGAAATGAAAATTAGGTGTAAGCAATTGGAAAATATCTAGGTATAAAATCATTAAATCTATTTGTTGAAAGGGTTTATGTCTATTGTATGGGGAGTAAAAAAATGAGGCATTTGTAAGTTGGTATGTCTTTTACACAGTCGTTTTATACTGTTATACATCTTTTCATTTTTATGGGTTTGTTGTTGTTTGCATTTTAGGTGTTAATGTCTATTCTTTGCTATCCTTGACTAATTTTATGGGTTAGTGTCTATTGTCGAGTTAAATACTTAACACCATAATTCATTATTGTCGATTTCTTTGCTAGTCGTGATTAAGAATGGAAGTAGCTAATTGCACTTCAATCTATTTGATGAAAATGAGAATTTTTCGTATTTGAAATATTTATTGTGTTTGAAGTTTTAAGCCTATGGATGAAAGTATTATTTGCATTGTTTTTTCATTTGCTCAGGTTGTTTGTGTCAGTGTATTTATGGGTTAGTCTTCCTTGTTGAGTTAAAGACTTGACATGATAGTGTGTTGGTCATGATTAGGAATGGAAATAATATTTTCTCCGCACACATGCATTGCAACTGCACTTGACTTTATTGAATGAGATAGTTTTTTACACCTCTATATTTTATGGGTTAATGTCTATTGTTTGTTGTTATCTGCATTTTCTACATTGATGCATAGCAATTGCAGTTGAATTTATTAAAAGAAAATAAAAATTAGGTCCAAGCAATTGAAAAATGTTTGGGTATAAAATGATTAGATCTATGTCTATTGAAAGGGTTTACATTTGTAAGGTCATATGTCTTTTACAATGTCGTTTTATAGTTTTTTACACCTTTGCATTTTATGGGATAATGTCTATTGTTTGTTGTTTGCATTTTTGTATTATTGTCTACTTTTTTCTATTTTTGATTGCTTCTATGGGTTAGTGTGTGTTGTTCAATTAAAGACTTAACGTCGTAATTGATTAATGTTGATTTCTCTACTACCCATGATTAAGAATGGAAGTAGGTAGCTGTAGTTCAATCTATTTGATGGAAATGAGAATTGTTCATATTTTGAATATTTCTTAGGTTTCAAGTTTTAAGCTCGTTGACCAAAGTATTATTTTCGTTGTTTCTTCATTTGGTGAGGTTTTTTCTGTCAGTGTATTTATGGTTTGGTCTTTCTTGTTGAGCTAAAGATTGAACATGATAATGTGTTGGACATGATTAACAATGGAAGTAATATTTCCTTTGCACAAATGCATTGCAACTGCATTTGAATTTATTAAATGAAAATGAAAATTAGGTCTAGGTAGTTGGAGAATGTGTGGGTGTAAAATCATTAAATCTATTTCTTTTGAGAGGGTTTATGTCTATTGTATTGGGAACGAAAATGAGTCGTTTGTAACTTTGTTTTTTACAGTGTCGTTTTATAGTTTTTTACACCTGTGCATTTTATGGGTTAATGTCTATTGTTTGTTGTTGTCTGTATTTTATGTGTCAATGTCTATTCTTCGCTATTCTTGACTACTTTTATGGGTTAGTGTCTTTTTCTTTCCTCATCTATTCACATTGGTAACTATTTCTCCCTTCTCACTAATTCTTTTTTCTAGCCAATTTTTCCTTGATCTATTCTATTGGAATCAATTAATCTTAGTCATGTCCAATATTGATCAAACTAATTGTTCTTTAGTCCTTACTAATCTTGTCTTAATTTTAGTTAATTATTCATGATATCAAAAAGGGAAAGAATTTTCTTTATTCTATTTTCAGAACTTGACACAATTTCCTTCTTACTTAATTTTTTTATTCTCTATTTTGTTTTTCGGTGAACTTTTCAATTTATTTTTTCTCCTTTTTCACTTGGCTAACCCCTTTTTCCCCTTCATTGTCTATTTGCTTTAGTTAACTTTCCCATATTGTGTTATTCTCTGTAGACATCTTTTACATTTTTCTATTTTCTCATTCACTTTTCTTTCCCATTCTTCTTACGTTTTCTATTTTGCGAATGAGTAGCTTGCCTTTGCACATTGTCTTATTCAATCTCATTTGTTGATCTTCTATTAAATCTGATTGCTTCTTTATGTGAACTTCATTTATAGATTTGATGTTCATCTCTTCACTATTACAACTACCATCTTCGAATTATTATTGTTGTTATTTTCTTGACTATAAGTGCAAAAAAAAATTGTGTACATTCTGTGGCTAGAATTAAAAGCAAATTATTGATTTTCCTTGCAATTTTCTCATTGGTTGCAGGTATTCTCCTCATGGTTTTCTCATTTTGTAATTTTAAGTCCTTGCCCTATATGCGGGGAGCTAATGTTATCGTGCAATATTAAAATTGTCCATCGGGAATCGCGACCCAAATTTTTTTTGTAAAGTTTTGCTGATGTTTTGGGAAATATTTATTAAAAGCTAGTTATTGATTTTTTTTTACAATTTTTCCATTGGATACCAGTATTTTCCTCGTGGTTTTTCCATTTTCTATATTTTTTTTAAATGATTATTGTGGGGAGCTTTGCTATTGGAAATATTTCTTGAGTTTCTTGGTATAGTGGTGTCTTTGCATGCACTCTTCCTCGGGACATGTGGTGTTTCAAGCAATACATTTGCATCTACTATTTGTGAGTTCTCATTTATTGTGAGTAAATTGAAGTGCAACTGCCATTAGTGGCTTATGGTGTCAAGTTTAAAGTCTATCACTTTTTCATGAATAGACAATTAATTTGGATTGGGAAAATACAAAACCATGAGCAAAATGCCAAAAGTTAATGAGGAAATTGCAATATATATATATATATATATATATATATATATATATATATATATATATATATATATATATATATATATATATATTTCTATGCTTACATATGTATATGTGTGTATACACACATATATATACATATATACATATATATACATATATACATATATACACATATATACATATATATATAGATATATCTAGATATGTAGATATATATATATATATATATATATATATGTATATGTATATGTGTGTTCTGCATTTTGCATTTACCTAGGTCTGATTGTCATTTGTTATGAATAGATTCAAGCATAGTTGCCATTACTAGATTGTAGTGTTGAGTTTTGAGACTTCTAAGCAATGGGCTATTTGCATTGTTTAGTACATACACATACATGCATACATACATGTATGTATGTGTGTTTGTGTGTATATATATATGTATATATGAGTACACACACACACATATATATATGTGTGTATATATGTGTGCATGTATGTATGCGTGTATGCATATATTTCATGAGTTTCTTGGTATTGTTATGTCTTTGCATTCACTGTCCCTAGGGACGCATGGCATTTTAAGCAACACATTTGCATTCACTATTTGCAAGTTCTCATCTATTGTGAGTGCACTGAAGTGCAATCATCATAAGTGGCTTATGGTGTGAAGTTTTAAGTTTGTCTATCACTCTTTCATGAATAGACAATTAATTTGGATTGGACAAATACAAAACCATGACCAGGATGCCAAAATTTAATGAGGAAATTACAAAAACATGTATAGACATACATACATACATACATACATACATACATACATACATACATACATATATATATATATATATATATTATTCAACCTACGTACAAGAACATACAAGATTTGTGATTATGCAAGATTATATATGAAAGACCCTTTTTTAGCTTTGTCTTTATCTTTATGTCTGCTATCTCTAAGAGGTATTCCTCCATTAGTAGGTTCTTTTGGAAAACTTTATCTATTCTAGTGTGGATGGCAACCTCGCCCCTATAGATCTGATCTATCTGGCTATCTAGCAGAATCACTTCACTCGATTTTACTAGGCATTTTAATCATGCTTGTTTGAATCCAACGAGTTCCATACTAGGTCTATTCTAATATGTCCATATAGGGTATTTCACTGCCCCAATTCATTAACCTAATAGAGTACAATAAATGATGTGTTTCCCCCATGACCCCGATTTGGATGCTCGCTCTGCTTGGGAAGTCGAGGGATATATAGTTGGTTCCATTCTATCTATAGCTCCAAGAAAATAAACCTAGCTCAAGAAACCCATCCAATCCAAATCAATCTATATAGATGAGGGGAGGGGTTGATCTTGATTCCAACAGTTGGGTAGGTTGGCATTGAGAAGTTGCTTGCCCTGGTCTTAGAATCAGGGGTGGGATTCCAACTACCCAATGTAGGATAATAACATTATCCCATGAATTTGGCATAGGGCCCCTACTATTTTTTAGGGGCCTAAGAGATAGGGGCCCGAGGAATTAGTCATTGCTCGGGTGGGAAACAGGCGCTTTGGGTGGGGATTATAGTTGCCCCTGCCTTACCCTATATCCTAGGGTTCTAGCCATTTATCTTCTAGGGGTTGACTAGAACCCCAACGAATCAACCGGGTTCACTTACTATTCTAAAGGGTAGTGGGTACAATCTCTTTACCTTCTGTTATAGATGAGCATCAAAAGGTATTTTGAGCTAATCCAATAGGGCTTCCTTTCATGCATAATCACAATTATGCCATTCAGTTAGTTC
>VDFB02333744.1:77601-137559 GCA_007258455.2 Sequoia sempervirens | reverse complement strand
GGAAGAGAGAGATAGGGGTTAAGAGATTATGGTCTAAAAGGGAACCTCAAATTATTTACTTATGTAAGAGAGATAGTGTGTTTTGAAAAAAGAGATCTAGGTCAATAAATGGTTCAAAACTTGTGGGAGATAGTCCAGAGTGTAACCATTAAAGACGCCTATAAGAAAATGTGTGCACAAATCTTTGGAAAGTACTATAAAGGATTGAATCACATCTACATGAGACACTTAGGGCAACATTATGGTAATATAATTTTTATAATTTATAGCTAGTAGAGCATGTGAGATTATATTTTTGATGTATTTAGGATTTTGTGAATCTTATATGGCCTATGAAGCCATATTTCATTTAAATTAATGAGAATATCATTATTTTTATAATGTCACTATTCCTCCTAAAAGATATTTAGGTATTAGCATCATATTTTAATAGATTAAATGTTAGAGTTAAAATAATTTACAAGATGTGAATAAATAATGTAAAATAACCAATGTAACTATAATATGCAAAAAGCAGACAAGTATTCTAGAGTAAATAATTAACATAGTAAACTGAATAACACATCTATATAATTCATAGATAGATTAACGCCAAAATCATATATATAATATTTTCAATATATTTTAGATTCAATGGTTTTTCAATACTTATTTGAATAACAAAACTTGGAAAATCCACTCTCACCCTAGGAATATTTCAGTGGTATTGGATCTTACTATGGAACAATCTAGGAGGAAATAGTTTCTCTTAGAACACAACACACTATTACCCTCTACACAAGAATTGGTTTAATAGAACAATGCTCAACATAAGTGCACACCATGCTTCAAATTAATTACTCAACATGTATACAACATGTTCTAGAGTAATTACTCAAAATGTATACAACATTCTCTAGAGTAATTACTCAACATGTATACAACATGCTTCATAATAACTAAACATGCACAACAACCCTTGTCAAGGAAATCCTAGGTGTACTGTGTATCCTAAGTAGGACACACTTTTTATTCCTCCTTCTCCAATACTCATTACTCACCAAACCAATTTATTCTTCCTTGAATGTTCTCCATGACTTTTCTCAAGTCTTACATAAATTCTTTACATAAGCCTTAAGGGGTGGTTTCCAAACCATCACACCCTTTCAAAAAGGTTGCCTTTAATTATTATTATAATAAATACAATTATTTATTACTTTCTTAAATATTCTTCATTAATCTTCATTTAAAATAGAAGAGAATATTATTCTTTATTTTTCTATCTCCTTTTAATGCTTTCATAAAAAAAAATTATCTTTAGGAAAAATGTTTCATAACATTTCTCCCCCAATAATTTAGTTGTTGTCCTTGGTAGCTTAAGTTGAATTTGCATCATAATTCAAAAAAATGATTAAATAAGTGTGGATGTAGCACTATCAATATCAAAATAAATCTATTTCACAATGATTTTATTTCACAATTTCTATATCTTATCAGTTATTTTAATTCAAAATTAGATCAAATGGAAATACTTTACTAATAAATAATATGCTTAAAACTATAGATAAAATTTTGCATTAAGCATTACAAGGACCTAATACAAGTTTATATATTTGAAATATAGAAAAATGAGGTTAGGGATTTTCCAAAATGGAAAGGTGGATCCAAAGAGGGAAAATGGGTCCTATTTCTCTAATCTCATTAGGAAATGAGATCCACACAAATAATTGACTTACAACCCTTAGGTGAGTCAACTGAATGAGTGAATATTTAGATTTCCTTATGATTGAAAGACGGGGGTCAAAGTCAAACAACACATTGGGGAGAAAAACTAAAAATAGTAAATAAACTCCAAAATTCAATCTAACACTTGGAACAACAAGATTAAGCTCAATACTAATAGAACTTACAATAAAATTGCAGATCAGAGAAGGGAAGATCTGAGTGTACCTTTCACCAAAAGTCAATTTCTAAAGTTGATCTAGGACTCATTCACCCAAGGGCGAATGGGTCCACTATTAGGGTTTTTTTGCAACTTTTGGGAGCCTCTAATACAAATTTGAATCTTTCTATTTATCTAAGTGATAGTGTCAAAATGTCATAAATAAATTTTGTAGATGAGTTTTCGTGAGATGACAACTTTTATGACAACTTTGTCAACTTTTTCAAATTTTATCTTTAAGATTCTTCAAGATTTCTTCCACTTAGATCTGCAAACACAAGATGAGAGGGAAAAAAATATTTGTTTTGGGTGGCTGGGGGTTTGCCTTGGTCAAACCCTATTTTGTTAATCAAACCTTGAAATGAATAAAATCATGAAAGAGAGGGAATAAAGAATGAAAAAAGCTATGTGACCACTCAACAAACCCTTGAATAAACCTTGGAATGAAATTCTATAACTTGCATGAAATGGCTTCAATGGATGTGGATCTTGACACTTGAATCTTGCTTGAAATAATGGTTTTGAATGCTTGATTTGATCATGAAGCCTACATCACAATGTTAGCTCCAAAAATATGCATGAAGCAAGAAGACCTTGATATGAAAATTGGATCTTGAATGTTGTAATAAAAATCTAATAAATATTTCTTTGAATTCTCTTGAAGTTCTCCAAAATATTCTTGAATTGATCTCTTAGATATTGAAAATGTATAGTTTCTTATATGAAACTTAGTAAAATAACCTTATATTTATAGGTATGTATCCTTAATTTCCTAAAATTCAAATATCACAAGCTGAGATTGAATTATAGATTTGAAATCATTAAAATACCACCAAAAACATAATTAAAATTTAGGTCCTAAGGTTAAGTGAGGACCAATTCTACCATGGCCAAAAGGGTCCCAAGTCCCTAAACCTAGGACACACATTTCTCATTACTAAGTGTTATGTTAAGGCATTAAAGAATGTTAGTTTCCCCTTCGAAAAATGTAGTTATAATAGGCTTGGAAAATGAATTAAAGGGACATTTAAGGAATAATTAAGCTCAATAAATTAAGGGAGCCCTAAAAAAGTGTGAAAGTGTAAAGAGGTACACTTTACAACACTAAATTAAGGCACAATTAAGTCTAATTGAACTAGGATGGTCCAAACAATCAAGAAAATGTAAAGGGATACATTTTTTGTCACTACATTTAGCCCCCACTTTAGTGAGAGGATGACCTTGTGTCAGAATCTCACTAAAGTAGATAATCAAAACATATGTATACAACAATTAAGAGATAATCAATCATACAACATAAAATACTTAAAGAAAGGTAAAAAATGGGCAGATCAAGTCTCAACTATCCAACACAATGTGGAACACACCTCAGTTGTTTGTCCCAAAACATTCACAAGCGAAACTCATTGTCCACTTTGCAAACAACACACACACTCACATGAGCTAATCAAATTCGAGTTGTCCACTAGGTGAGCCCCCAAGGATGGAAAATAATAGAAACTTATTAGGCTCCCATACCATACCAAGCTATATCTTTGATAACTTTAATAAGGTACCACAAAAATAGAACAAATAAAGGGTGGAAAATGAGAGAATCTTATTAGGTTCCCATACCATATGAAAGCTACATCTTTGATAACTTCAGTAAGGAATCACAAATCATAAAAATAAAATTAGAGCTTCGTAAGGCCTAACAAGATATGTAATTATAATCACCTATGAACAAACATGGCAAGGCGGTGCAGGAGCACCTGGCAAAATTCAAGCCTTATTGGAGTTTTGGTTGTAGTTCCATTTTTTTTTCTTGTTGTGTAAGGACTTTAACACCATCTAGATTGTGATTGAGGACCTTTTGTTTCTTGGGTTGAAAGTTGAATAAGTTGGGAATCATTTTTGTGGTTGATTCATAAGTTTTTGTAAAATTTGAAAAACACACTGTGTTTTACAACATGATGCTTTTGACCGATCTTAGGCTTGGAGAAGGAAACCTAACCTTTTACAATGTTTGTAAAAGAGATCTCTCGACTGTTGGAGGGGGTTGTAAGTTTTGGAGTTGGTAGTTGCTATGAGAACAAGCAAGAAACAGTGATTTTTCTGTGTTGCAAAATCTGGTTTTCTGTTCTTGACTGCGTGACACCAATCTTGATGGATTGAACAAGATTTTTGTTGGATAGTTAGCATGTAGAGAGGCCTTTTGAATCATTTCTTAAGGAATTTTAGTTAGTGTTTCCATCGCTTTCTTCCATTTGTAAATATTGTGTTTCTTTTATTTGTTTGTTTTGACTGGTAAAATAAATTGAATGGGGTTTTAGACTACACTCCCCCCCGTACCAAGAAGTATGGGAACACAGGGAATGAGTCTAAGCTCCATCTTTGTACATAGGTTAGCATTAGGAGAATGTAGGGGACATAGCAGCATGCAAAAATTCTTTTCCTAGGTGTGACTGTGAGTGCTCGGTTTGGAAAAGATAACAAAAGATCAATCCTAACGTGGCAGGGGTGTCCACTCCTTAACAAATCATGATGTATGTTGAATAAAAGAAGCTTTGAATGGATATGGGAAAGAAGAAAAAACTTTACCAGTGTATTTGAGACTTGAAAAAGCAAAACAGACCAAGAAATGGTCTAAAACCCTAGTTTTTGGAGGAATTCTGAGTTGTACCTGGGTACGGGCAGAGAGGGTCTCAAACCCTAAAAATATGAAGGAGATTGGAAAAAGAACCAGAGTTTCAAAAGGGAGCTTGGCACAATCTCAAAAGGGATAGAAGTTATAACCATGTTTCTTGTGTGGAGAGGGCTAAAAGGGGCTCAAGGCTTGTAGCCCTACCCAAACCCTAAAACAGAGATTTTATGAAAACGATGAAGAGTTGGAGTCTGGTGTTTGTTCAAGCACCTATTGAATATGATTTTGTAAGCCTTGGAAGGTGTCACACACCCCTGAAATAGAGTTAGGAAACATTTGAGAATGGTTAATCTTTAAGGTAATTAAGGGCTAGGTGGTGAAAGAGAGGAAGAGCATCAAGTTAGGCTTGGTGAATGATTTGAAACTTGATAGCAGGGTTGGAAAAGAAGACCAGGGGTGCCTAATAGCTTTTAGGACCTATAGGTTGAGTGGTGGAGAGAAACACGAAGGGGTTATTCAATTGGAGACCCAGAGCATTGAGCTAGTGATTGACTGAATCCAACCCTGTCCCTATCAGATTGGTATTAGAGCAGAGTAAAAGATTTGGGAAAGTAGCCTATATGTCTGAAGTTGAGTCAAGTGAGACTCCCAACATGGTGAAAAATGCACAATTAGCCAAGAGGGTTGAAGAATAGGAAGAGGACAATAAGTCCCTAAAAGAAAGAATAGAGCAACTAGAGAAGGCATTGAACAATGCAAGGTTGGAAGGAATGGTGCCAAAGGAAGAAGAGGTTGTAGAGGAGGACAAGGTCCCTGAACCTGACCCTATTTTGGAGGAGTAGCCTTTCTTGAAGGCATTAAAAGCCCTAAGTGGAAAAGGACTTGAGGGCATACCACTATTCCATGGAAAGATGGATCCTGATTTGGTCATGGATTGGATAGATGGAATGGAGAACCACTTTGAATGTGATGGAGTCACTGAAGCTCAGAAAGTGATGGTTGCAAAATCAAGGTTGAGAGGATCAACTTTGACATGGTGGAAATTTGTTCAGACTAAAAGGGAGAAAGAAGGCAAGCAGCCCATATCAACTTAGAAAGGGATGATTGTTAAGGTGAAGGAAGCATATATGCCAGATGATTATGAGATCCAACTTCACAAGAAGAGGTAGAGTTTAAGACAAAAATATCAAGATGTCAATACCTATACTAAAGAGTTTTAGAAGCTTTGCTTGAGATCAAATGTGGCAGAAGATGAGAGCCTAAAAGTGGCTAGGTACCTTAATGGCTTGAAGTGGAACATTCAGGAAGAGATGGCTTTACTCAGCCCCAAGACAGTCCACCAATGCTATCAGCTGGCTATAAAGATTGAAGAGAGGAATAAAAGAAAGCATGATCAGTCCTCTAAGGGCAGAGGTAGAGGCAAATATCAAAGAGGACAGTGTGGGGGTTACCAAGGAATAGGTAATGATCAAAGAACCCAAGGATAATCTAAGCTTACTGAGCATGGAGGTGAAACATCTTCAAGAGGAGGATTTAATAGAGGAAGAGGACCTCAAGGAGGTTCAAATAGAGGAAGAGGAGCAGGTAGAAGCAATTCTTACTTTTCCACCATGAAATGTTATCACTATAATCAGCTAGGTCATCCAGCTTATAGGTTCCTGAAGAAAGCTTCTTCTTCAAGCAATGAGAAAAGAGTGGCCTATGCACAAGGGGACACCATGAGTGTCAAATCACCTGAGATCAGTCATATAGAGTCAGAAGTAGGTGAAAATATAATGTTTAACAGGGTTTTGATTAGACAACCGGTCAAAGAAGAACCCAAGCAAAGGAGAGCTTTGTTTAGAGCAAGGTGCAAGATATTGGGAAAGGTATGCAAGGTAATAGTAGATTATGGTTCTACAAATAATATCATCTCTGAGGAGGTAGTAACTAAGTTAAAACTGCAGAAGGTACCTCATACCAATCTATGGCTATACGCAGCGAAAAGGGCAAAGTGTTCTAGTGAACAAAGCGTTATAGCAATTTCTATACCTTTGAGGCTGGTAAAGACAAGCCGACGGTGGATGGGCTTACCCATAGATGGCCCATATTCTTGGCAGGCTGCGGCTGGCGAGGCGGGAAAAGGTATCATGTGGGAAGGGAGAAACGTTCACGAATCGTTAGCTGATAGAGAACTCGCTGCTGCTCATTGATCGAGGATGATGAGGGAGGACCAAGTACCTGAATATGTTGAGTAAATGAAAAGAAGTTCATCAAGGATCAAGGCACCAAGGGAATGAAGCACAAGGTAGTCCCAATGTAGACAAAAGATGAAGAAAAGTACAAGGAAGACAGCCACACCTAAAAGAAGTTCAAAGGCGAAAGTAAATACATAGTGGGAGCGGCTGGAACACGCGAATCGCCACCGGTGCGAGAGCAATAAGTCATCAAACTTACATCGGGAGCCTCACGTTTAACAACAGCATCATACAAGCTCACTCCTGGCAATCCAAGGGTGGTGGGCAAAAAATTGGTTGGGTCTCTGATTCTGTGACAGCCCCATGTGCAGTCCCAGTTTGAAAAAAAAAGGGTGGTGAGATTATGCACTGATTCTAGAGCAATTAATAGAATCACAATTAGGTATAGGTTTCCTATTCCTAGAATTGAAGACCTGATGGATTGTCTAGGAGGTGCAAAATTCTTCACCAAGTTAGATCTTAAGAGCGGGTATCATCAAATCAGAATTAAGGAGGGTGATGAGGGGAAGATAGCTTTTAAGACAAATGATGGTTTGTATGAGTGGAAAGTGATGCCATTTGGCCTCTCAAATTCCCCTATCATGTTCATGAGACTAATGAATGAGGTGCTTAAGGATTTCACAGGGATTTCTGTAGTAGTCTACCTTGATGATATACTAATTTTCAGTAAGACAGCAGAACATTTGAAACATGTTGAGATGGTTCTAAAAAGGCTACAAGAAGAACAATTAGAAATTAACCTTGAGAAGTGTGAGTTCTTCAAACAAGAACTTGTGTATCTAGGCTTTGTAGTATCCCAAGGAATGTTGAAGATGGATCCAAGCAAGGTGGAAGCCATCCTAAACTGGCCTACACCAACCACAACAACAAAGGTAAGAAGTTTTCATGGTTTAGCTCAGTTTTATAGAAAATTCATTAGGAATTTTAGTTGTATATGTGCACCAGTCCTAGATACTATTAAAGGAGGTCTAAAAACAAAGTTTAAATCAACCCAAGAAGCTGATAGAGGGTTTGAAAAGCTGAAACAAGAAGTGGTAACTCAACCAGTTTTGTTATTGCCTAGTTTTGATAAGTTGTTCACAGTTGAGTGTGATGCAAGTGGAGTAGCAGTAGGGGGAGTACTTAGTCAAGAAGGTAGGCCTGTAGCCTTCTTTAGTGAAAATCTCAATGAATCCAAACAAAAATACTCCACCTATGATCTGGAACTTTATGCTTTAGTGGAGTCCCTTAGGAAATGGAGGCATTATTTATTGCCCAAAGAGTTTGTGGTTTTCACAGATAACCAGGCACTTAGTTACATCAACACCCAAGAGAAGCTGAGTAATAGACACATGAAATGGATGGAATACATCCAAGCTTTCACTTTTACCATCAAGCATAAGAAGGGACAAATGAATAAGTTGGCAGATGCATTAAGCAGAGAATGTTGACAGTGTAGGAAATAAAGCTGAAGAGCATTGGATTAGAGAGTTTTAAAGACCTCTATGGTGAGGATGAAGATTTCTCAGAAGCCTACAAGGTATGTTCAGATTTTGAAAATCACTTTCATAGTCAATATGCTGAGTATACTCTACAAAATGGATTGTTATTTAAGGGTAATCTGTTATGTGTCCCAAGAGGATCAATGAGGGAAATTTTGATCCAAGAGAAACACAATGGTAGTCATAGTGGGAATTTTGGAATAAATAAAACTTTAGAGCTGGTACAAAGATTATATTACTAGCCTAAGTTGGCAAGAGATGTTAGGAAATATGTAGAATAGTGTGTTGTTTGCATGAAATCCAAAGGGGGAGCTAGCAATGCAGGTTTTTATCAACCTTTTCCCATTCCCAATAGACCATGGGAGTGTGTCAGTATGGATTTTGTGGTAGGACTCCCCAAGACTAAGGCAGGGTTTGATAATATTTATGTAGTTGTGGATAGATTTAGCAAGATGAGTCACTTTATCCCTTGCAAGACTACACATGATGCAAGTTACATAGCCCATCTCTTTTTCAGGGAAGTAGTGAGAATCCATGGATTACCATTGAGCATTGTGTCAGACAGGGATGTGAAATTCATGAGCCATTTTGGAAAACACTATGGAGAAGATTGGGTACAAATCTATCATTTGGATCAACTTACCATCCTCAGACCGATGGTCAAACAGAGGTGGTTAACAGAGTGTTAGGTAACCTATTGAGGTGCTTGACTAAAGAATATGGACAGACCTAGGATATGGTGATTTCTCAAGCTGAGTATGCTTATAATGACAGTGTAAACAGAACTACAAGAAAAAGTCCTTTTGAAGTTGTGTATGGGATGCACCCAAGAGGAGTTTGTGAACTTAGATACCTTGGATCTCAAGAGAATAGGAGTGGACATGCAAAAGACTTCACTCAGACCATGAAGGAGATCCATGAGCAGGTTAAGAAGACAATTACAGCAGCAACACAAAAATTGAAAGATAAAGTTGATGTGTCAAGGAGAGATGTGCAGTTTGCAGTAGGTGATTATGTTATGGTTCATCTTAAAAAATCAAGGTTGTAGAAGGGAATGTCAACCAAAATACAGATGAAAAGAGTGGACCATGCAAGGTGTTAGCCAAGTATGGGAAGAATGCATAGAAGATAGAATTGCCACCAGATTTGGGTATATCTCCAATATTTAATGTTGTTGATTTGATTAGGTACAAGGGGACAGTCAGTGATGAAGCTCAGAATAGTTAGGAAGTTCTCAAAGACATCAATAATGTGAACTTTCCTCAACAACACAAGTTTCAGGCAGAGAAGGTCTTACAGTCCAGAGTGCAAAAGTCTACAAGGAATAAGGTCTACATGGAGCACCTTATCAAGTGGAAGAATAAACCTAACTCATAAGCTACAAGGGTACAAGAAGATCATCTCAAGATACTTGTCATTGACCTAGAAATGATCCCTCCTAGTTCTTAGTGTTTGTGCTGAGAGGGGGAGAATGGTGTAGGAGCACCTGGCAAAATTTAAGCCTTATTGGAGTTTTGGTTGTAGTTCATTTTTTTTTCTTGTTGTGTAAGGACTTTAACACCATTTAGATTGTGATTGAGGACCTTTTTTTTCTTGGGTTGAAAGTTGAATAAGTTGGGAATCCTTTTTGTGGTTGATTCCTAAGTTTTTGTAAAATTTGAAAAACACACTATGTTTTACAACATGATGCTTTTGACCGATCTTAGGCTTGGAGAAGGAAATCTAACCTTTTCCAATGTTTGTAAAAGAGATCTCTCGACTATTGGAGGGGGTTGTAAGTTTTGGAGTTGATAGTTGTTATGAGAACAAGCAAGAAACAATGATTTTCTGTGTTGCAAAATCTAGTTTTCTGTTCTTGACTGCGTGACAACAATCTTGATGGATTGAACAAGATTTTTGTTGGATAGTTAGCATGTAGAGAGGCCTTTTGAATCATTTCTTGAGGAATTTTAGTTAGTGTTTCCATCACTTTCTTCCATTTGTAAATACTGTGTTTCTTTTATTTGTTTGTTTTGACTGGTAAAATAAATTGAATGGGGTTTTAGACTGTACTTCCCCCTGTACCAAGAAGTATGGGAACACAGGGAATGATTCTAAGCTCCATCTTTGTACATAGGTTAGCATTAGGAGAATGTAGGGGACAGAGTAGCATGCAAAAAGTCTTTTCCTAGGTGTGACTGTGAGTGCTTAGTTTGGAAAAGACAGCAAAAGATCAATCCTAACGTGGTAGGGGTGTCCACTCCTTAACAAATCATGATGTATGTTGAATGAAGAAAGCTTTGAAGGGACATGGGAAAGAAGATAGAACTTTACCAGTGTATTTGAGACTAGAAAAAGAAAAACAGACCAAGAAATGGTCTAAAACCCTAGTTTTTGGAGGAATTCTGATTTGTACCTAGGTACGGGCAGAGAGGGTCTCAAACCCTAAAAATATGAAGGAGCTTGGAAAAATAACCAGAGTGTCAAAAGGGAGCTTGGCACAATCTCAAAAGGGAGAGAAGTTATAACCATGTTTCTTGTGTGGAGAGGGCTAAAAGGGGCTCAAGGCTTGTAGCCCTTCCCAAACCCTAAAACAAAGATTTTATGAAAATGATGAAGAGTTGGAGTCTGGTGTTTGTTCAAGCACCTGTTGAATATGATTTTGGAAGCTTTGGAAGGTGTCACACACCCCTGAAATAGAGTTAGGAAACATTTGAGCATGGTTATATTTAAGGTAACTAAGGGCTAGTTGGTGAAAGAGAGGAAGAGCATCAAGTTAGGCTTGGTGAATGATTTGAAACTTGATAGCAAGGTTGGCAGAGAAGACCAGGGGTGCCTAATAGCCTTTAGGACCTATAGGTTGAGTGGTGGAGAGAAATACCAAGGGTTTATTCAATTGGAGACCTAGAGCATTGAGCTAGTGATTGACTCAATCCAAACCTATCCCTATCACAAGGCTCCACAAGAAAGAAAAGTGTGTTATGCTTGATGGCCTTGAAAAGGGTTCGATCTTCACAAGGTTAACAAGTTATGTTACACTAAACACTTATGGAAAAAATACAAATAAACATGTTCAAAAGGGATTTTTCTTAGTTTGTGTAAGGAATCCTCTTAGGAAACATCATGCCTAATGTCTCCAAGAGAATACAAGTCAAGGATAAAAAATTCACAACTTAGGGAATGCAATGCATAACATCACCACTAAGAGGAAATTTATATACCAAGAAATATCACACTCCTAGAAGACATCAAACCCAATGACACCACCAAGAGAAGATGCATCACAAGAAGTAAGAAAATATCATAATGAAACATAAGAAATGTTAAAAAATTTAACAATAATAATGCAATGTATGCCCCCCACTTTAAAGAAATTTCTAACACCATTGTTGTGAGAAATTACTTTAAAGTAGGAAATGATCAATACTAACAATAAAGAAGACATGAGAGCTTATTTGGAAAGCTAGATGCCAAGTCATATGTTTCAAAATGAAGCTATGTCATGAAAAAGAGAGAGGAAGGGGTTGCTCCCAAAATGAAATCCCAAAATACATAAGTATCTATGGATTTGGGGTCAATATTTTTGCTACAATACTGTTATAGAGTGTGAAAACACCATCATTACCACTATACTCATAAAACTGGAAGAATGAAACATAGAGATTGAAAACAAAGAAAAATATTTTGGGTCAACATGTAAGAGACCTAAATGTCTCGACACCTTGCATCATTCCCAAAAGGAAAACACAAGAAAAAAGAACAGATAAATGTTTACAACATATAGAAGAATATAGATAAAAATAGAGGAATGCACATGAAGAGGTACATAAAATAGAATGGTATGGGGGATCACACTACTCATATGTAATCACACAAAGAACATGCAAAATGAAACAAAAATAATACTAGTAAGGCACATGTGAGTCAACCTATGGCAGGTTGTTTGCATCCTAATCTTATGTAGTATATACAAAAGGCGAAAAACTAGCCAAATGGACAACATCAAGTGCCAAAATAGGACAAGCACCAAGTTCAACACTCTCTTTAGGAGGGTCATCATTTAAGCTCATGGAAAAGGAAAAAAATTAATTTAACTCTTTATACACGTGTTCATCAATCTTAATAGTTTCATTATCATCATCCAAGTTAATCACAATAGGAGGTCTAATGATAATATCCATAGAAGTTTGTTGTTGTTTATGTTGTGGTGAAGGTGAAGAATTATCATGCATTGCTTGAGATGAGTTTGAGATTTTATTTTCTATATTGTTTTGTTCTTCTTTTGCTTATAACAAATGAGTAATAGCACGACGTCTATGCTTACACTCTCTATCATTTCTATTTATTTTCATTTATTTTTCAAGTTGTGATTGTGTAGGAGTAGGTTTATCAACCATAGGTTTCTTTTCTTCCCTTAAGGGAGGAATGGAAGGAACCATGGGAGGTTGTTCAACCACTTTCTCTTTAGCTTTGTAAACTTTTTTGACTTTAGGAGGGACTACAAGAATTATTTGATTATATTCTAGTCTCTTATATGAAATAGGTAAAGGATTTTCCATGGATTGGTCTTGGTTACATGGAAGGGATTTTGGTTTAATCACTATTTCATCAAGGATAGGAGGCTCAATCACAAGTTGAGGCATATTGGTATGGGATAACTATGCTATATGTTTTACCTTAAAATTTTGGTAGGGTTTGAAAAATAATTCTTCATGGTTTCTAATAGGCTTTATTGGCTCAGGCCAAAATTAATCCTATGAGAAATTCCCATGGGAAGACATAGGATTAACGCCATTGTGATGCATAGTAAATATTTCATTACCAAATGGAAACTTTAAGCATTTATACACAAATGATAGGATGAAATTCATGGAGAGAATCCATGGGTAGCCCAACTTCACACAAAATTGGTTCAAAGTTGGGATAATGGTGAATGAGACACTTAATTATTTTGGTCCAACTTTTAAAGGGAGATTTATCAAACCTATTGTATGGAAAGCAAAACCATTATGCATTTTGGTCCATTTTTTTAGTTTTTCATAAGTATCTTGATAATGCTCATAAAAAACAAGAATTCTTCAATGATCACATTCTCTACATAGATGGGATCAATTAATATCCCATTGGTAGGCTTGTCATTGATTCTTCTAGCTATGTAAAGAGGACCATCAGGTGCATTTTGATTATGTTATTTTGTGAGAAAGAAATGTCAAGGTGCATATCGGTTAAATCCTTATAAGCTTTAACGTCAATAAATCCAACCATATATTTTATAGAGTGTTCCTCATTATATCTTGTGTTATCATCATTCATGTCAACATTCATCACATAATTCTTTGTTTCAATAGATTTGACAAAGGAAATGTTGTTATTTGACATAGGATTGGTAAATATTTGCAGGTTTTGATGAGGATCTATTGACTTATTACCTTGATCATTAATACCTCCAATTTGAATATGATTAGAATCAATGAGGTCTTGCACAAATTGTTTAAGACGCTTTCAATATTTTGTATCATGTCCATTTTGTCAGTGAAAATGACAATAGGAATTTGGTCTATAGTTTGAAGGTAAAGGCTTAGTAGGATTAGGAGCTCTAACAGGAGGTAAGGAAATAAAATTCTTGTTTAAGAGCTGCAATATCGTATTATGAAGGGTATCAGGTAGAGGGGTGAACTTTCTATTTCTATCCCCAAAGGCATATGGATTTGTTGTCTTTACTGAAACCACTTGGGTATCAACATGTTGATTCGGTTGAGGGGGATTAAGTTGTAGGAATCCCTTATTTTGTTTCTTGAAGGGTTGATAGTTGGTTTGAGATGTCAATTCAGACTTTTCAAAATGGTTAGAGGGAGTTTTTACTTCATGACTACTAGTGGAATTTTGGAAATCATGAAGGGTTATACACAAGTTGGTAAACAATGGGAATTTCAAAATCTCAAGTTTGGCTTGGATTTTGTCTTATAAATTGGAAATAAAAATTATTTGAAGGTCAGAATCAAGAATCTTAATTTTTATTTGTGATTAAAGCATTTGGTATCACACTATGAAATTAGTGACATTTTCATCCTCCTTTTGTTTGCATGTCATTAAATCCAATAGGGTCATCTTGGGACCCATGTGTATTTGGAAGTGGTTGTAAAAGGAATCAATAAGTTCATTGAATGAACGTATTGAATTATTCGATAAGGAGAAAAACCACTCTAAAGCAGTATCTTTCAAGGATCTAGAGAAGAGTTTTGTCAAGAGTTTATATTCAAAAATGAAGTCACTAAATAGGCTTGTGTAAGCAGAAACATGGCTAATAGGATCTCCTTTCCCACTATATTTATAAAATATAGGAACCTATATACATTTTGACAGTTGTGTTCTCAACATCTCCAAGGATAATGGGTTGGTTTTGATGTATTGTGAAGTTTTTCCATTGTTGTTTTGGTTTAAAGTGGTGATTTGTTGTTGGAGGGATGAAATATTTTGCAAAAGTGTGTTAAGGGTTGAATCATTGTTAGTGTTGTGAGATGGAGGCGAATAATGTGGTGTTGTGTATGTATACAGAGGGAAAGTGGATTGTAGGTTTTTGAAGGGAGATGGATGAGGAGATATGATATTTGAATGCACAAAGCTAAGGGGATTCCCAATGGAAATCCCTAAAGAAGTGTTGACATTACTAGTAGGTTGGATGGTTGTAGTAACATGAGGATTTTTATATGTAGGAATAGAGGTATGGGTTGTGTAAGGAGGAATTGAATTTCCACCTTGACTTTGAGTATACCCCAAAGCTTGAGGACAACTAGTCAAGGTAGGAGTATGTTTATCAACATTATGAGCTATAATTCACACAATCTCTATTCCACATTCATTTTCAAGAATTTTCCTCACGTTATCTAAAGCAGGTATGGCACTACCAATAATATTTTTAGAAGTCACAAAGTTTTACAATTTCTCTATTTCATTTATCCTTCTTATGTTATCTTGTAGGACATTAGTAGCCATTGTTTCAACATCATGCACATTAGTTGTGGGTAGGGAAGTCATTAGAAATGAGGTATGAAAGCTATAATCCATAGTGGGTTGACTAGTGTCAACACTGTGAGTGAAAGAGCTAGAAATCCTAAGATCCATAGTGAATGGTGTATCATAGGATAACATGATTCTCAAACTACATCTCATGACAATATTGGCAATAGGAAACCAAGTTGTGAAGCTCATACAAGTTTCGCAAACTAGGTATGCACCCCAAAATGGATAGAAGGTGAAATGTAATGAAATAACCTAGAATGTAAAGTGCAATGAAACTATGTAAAAGAAAATTTCAGATTCTAAAGAAGATAATTTTCTAATTATGCTATGCAAAAACCTAAAAATGATATCTTTTGAATGCAATTTTGAATTCACAAAATGAACTAAATTTATCAAATGAATCTTAATATGATCATTTTGAGATAACATAAATTCTGCAAACTATAACAACAAACTAAAAACTAAAAAATAAAATACAGAAACAAATATTTTAATGACCAAAAATGTAGGAAAAATCCCTAATTAGTGACTTAGTCACCCATGGGCAAATGGTTCCTAGCTGCGGGTTTTGAAAATTGAATTTATAAATTTCTAAGTTGATTCCTATGTATTTAATATTTTGGATTGAGATAGGTGGTTGCAGTTTGAATTTTCTATAAATTTAAGTTTAAATGCAAATGCAAGATAATGCTAAATGACAAAATAGGAGACCTAATTTGATGTTCAATTTTGATTCAATTTTTAAATGTAAATGAATGATGATGCAATGTAATGTAAATGCTTTACAAACTGATTGATTATTTTGTATTTTTTAGATTTTAAAAGATGTAAAAATGCAATCCTAAAACCCTAAATGAGATGCAAGTTAAGAAATCCTAAATGAGATTAAATTCAATGCAATGCAAGTAAATGTAAATCTGAGATCTAGGGCTGAATTGGACTCCAAAATTAGAAAGATATAATGCTCAAAAATTGGGTTCACCAAAATGAAATGAGGAAAAATAGGGTTAGTGTTTCCCAAAATGGAAAGGTGGATCCAAAAAGGGAAAAATGGGTCCTAGTTCTCCAATTTCATTAGGAAATGAGATCCACACAAAGAATGTACTTAAAACCCTTAGGTGAGTCAACTCAATGAGTGGATCTTTAGATTTCCTTATGACTGAAGGATTGGGGTCAAGGTCAAACAACAATTTGGGGAGAAAAACTAAAAATAATAAATCAACTCCAAAATGAAATCTAACACTTGAAACAACAAGATTAAGCTCAATACTCATTGAACCTATAATAAAATTGTAGATCAAAGAAGGGAATATTTGAGTGTACCTTTCACCAAAAGCTAGTTTCTGAAGTTGATCTAGGACTCATTCACCCAAGGGTGAATGGGTCCACTATCAAGGTTTTCCTACAACTTTTAGGAGCCTCTGATACAAATCTAAATCTTTCAATTTGTCGAAGTGGCAGTGTTGGAATGTTGAAAATAAATTATGTAGATGAGTTTCTATGAGGTGACAACATTTATAACAACTTTTGCAACTTCATCAACTTCTTCAAATTTTCTCTTTAAGAGATCTTCAAGCTTTCTTCCACCTAGATCTGCAAACAAAAGATGAGAAGTAAAAATTGTTTATTTTGGGCAATGGGGGTTTGCCTTGGTCAAACCCCATTTTGGTAATCAAACCTTGAAATGAATAAAATCATGAAAGAGAGGGAATGAAGAATTTAACAAACTATGTTACCACTCAACAAACCATTGAATATACCTTGGAATGAAAGTCTACAACTTGCATGAAATGGATTCAATGGATGTCGATCTTGACACTTGAATATTGCTTGAAATAATGGCTTTGAGTGCTTGATTTGATCATGAAACCTACATCACAATGTTAGCTCTATAAAAATGCATGATGCAAGAAGACCTTGATATGAAAATTGGATCTTGAATGCTGCAATAAAACTCTAATAGATTTTCCTTTGAATGCTCTTGAATTTCTCCAAAACACTCTTGAATTTCTCTCTCAGATTTTGAAAATTGCTAGTTTCTTAGATGAATCTTAGTGAAATAACCTTATATTTATAGTTATGTATTCTTAATTTCCAAAAATTCAAATATCAAAAGCCAACATTGAATTATAGATTTGAAATTATAAAATATTTCCAAAAACATAATTTAAATTTAAGTCCTAAGGTTAAGGGAGGAGCCATTCACCCATGGGAAGATAGGTCCTAGGTCCCTAAACCTAGTAAACACATTGCTCATTTTGAAGTGTTATGTTAAGGAATTAATGAATGTTAGGTTTCCCCTTCAGAAAATGTAATTAAATAGGCCTGGGAAATGAATTAAATGGCCATTTAAGGCATAATTAAGCTTAATTAATTAAGGGATCCTAAACAAGTGTGAAAATGTAAAGGGGTGAACTTTACAACACTAAATTAAGGCACAAGTAAGTCCAATTTAGCTAGGAGGACCCAAACAAGTGAGACAATGTAAAGGTATACATTTTTCATCACTATAATATGTAACTTCTACTTGATTTACTCATTCATGTAAACTCTTATTGTAAAATAAAATGCTCTATTATTTTTTAATAAATTTGTTAAGTATATCATATTAATACATATGATGACATGCAGAACACATGATATAAATTCACCTATTCATGAAACTCAAAATGCATCCCAAGATGATATTCATGCATTCTCGACTACATGAGTATCAAAGAATCTTAGTCCTATACAATAAAGTACACACACAAGTTTATTGGATTGATCAAATACAATAAAAAAGTACAAAAGATAATCAATAAAATTAGTTACCCAAGTAAAAAAAAAAAGAATATTATAAGTAAAACAAGTATGGAGCGAGTGGGAGCGGGCAAGAAGAGGAGCAGGGGAGAATTTTTGGAATCCTCTGAAGATAGCGATGAAGGGGAGGATGATCTAGATGCAGATCAATTTATTCTTTTGGGATCTTTGGGTCCTAAGGTTGTTTGGATTTTGGGTTGTTTTTTCTCGCTTTGTCCAAGCCTTTTGCTGCTTCTCTTGGTGTGCCTTTTGGTATGGCTTGTGTTCTATCTAGGAGCTTCATTTCTTTTACTTCCGTGTTTGGATTTTTTCCCCTAGTCATTGTTGAAAATATCTTGGTGTTTGGGAAATATATCTATCTTTGTTGCTAATCTTCTGCTTTTGGAAGATCTTTTGGATTTGGTGCTCTCTTGGTGTTCTAGGGATCTTCTCATTCCTTGTGTTGATCCTAGTTTTGTGGCCTTTTAAGGAATCTTCTATGTTCCCCTCTTGGTTATCTAGGTTCACCTTTCTAAAAAGGGGTTGGTTTGTTTTGATGGCTCTATTGGTGGTGCCTTCACCTATGTGTTGGATCTTTGTTGCTCTCTTTGGTTGTTGTAGCTATCTTCTATCCTATTTTTGGCCAGGTGTTTTTTGTTGATCCTTGTTTTAGTAGAATTTTTTATGCTTAGCTATTGTTGTGGTGGTTTCTTGTGCTACTCCCATTGTTGGGCATGGTTCTAGAAAGCTTGAAGAGAGTGGTGCTTATATTTGTTGTTATGAATATCATTTTTGTTGTGATAGATTTTGAAGGGTGCCTCTCTTTTGTGTCTTCCCCCCCTTGTCTTTTGAAGTTAACCTTGCTAAAGGGGTTTGTTTATGCTTCATGGGTTCCTAGTTCTTTACAGATCATGGGAGATTATGTTGCTACTTTCTTAGTTATGAAGTTGTTGCTGGGTGAGCTTTGGGTCATGACTCTCCCTAAGATGGATCTGTCATGGACTAAGCTATTAGAATTTCTTCTTCTGAAGACCCAAAAGCTTTGGTTTTTTATTCTAGTGGCTGATGTGCATTTTACTTTCATGTCTCAATATCTTTCCATGCCAAAGGTGGTTGTGACTTTCCTTCCTTTTGAAGTTTTCTCTTTGGATCTATAGTTGGTGTCTTCTATGGAGGTGAAGATTTCTCCCATTGAGGTGGAGCCCTCTTTTATTGAGGTGGAGGTGGTTGCTATAGATTTGGTGGGGATTTCTTTTCTTTCCTACTTGTTCCTATCAAGGTGGAGCTTGTGTGGGAAGAAGAGTGAAGAATTTAGAGGTTTGGGAGCTCATTTTTTCCTCTCCTATAGAGGGGAGCTCCCTCCTATTAAGGTGGAGTTGGGGTTGGAGAATTTGGTGGGGTGTTGTTGCATGAAGGATGATGTGTTTCAGTCTTTAACTCCCCTATTGAGGTGGGGGTTTTTGAGTTGTTGGTGTTCCTTTTGATGGGTTTGATGATGTTCTACACCATTAAGATGACTATCTCTCTTGGCTCAATGGTGTTTTCTCAGAGCAGCTACTTTTCTAATGCCTGGTTGATACAGACATTGTCTTTGTTTACCTAAGGGTCCTAGGTCCTAGTTAAATCAAGGTTGTATAGGGACCTTGGTCCCTTATCTTCTTATTTGATGCAGCTTGTGTAGTATTGGTTTTTTTAGTTATTTTTGTTGTTGGGATTTTTTTGGTTTGCATATTATCTTGTATGCAGCTTGCTTTTCTTTGACAGGGTTACAAGTCCTTTCAAAACTGATTTGTAATGGGTTTCTAGTCCCATCAAAACTTGTTTTACCCTAATCATAAAAAAAGTACAATAGATATAGATGGTACTAGAAAATCCTTTAAGCACCTTAAGAAAAAGTAAACAACAATAGATTATGACTACCCATAGAGTACTTCATAAAAATAATAGGTCCAATCTTTCTTTTCCTATAACAAATAGAATTAAATGGAGGCTAGTACATAATTAACCATAAAATATCATTTCACAAGGTAACTCAAACAAAACTTTGGGGAAAATTTATAATCCAATAATGTAAATTATTGTATTTTTATCAATATTAAAGAGTGGTTGTAACACCTAATCTAGTCATAACATCTTTCAACATATATCACTTTTTCAAAGATTCATAGGTAATTAGATTAAAAACTAAGAAACAACCAATACCAACTATGTGTAATTTGTTAGACTTCTCAAGGCTATAATTTGTATATCCATGTATTTAGGATGTGTAATTCAAGGATGGTTGTCTAAATTTTTTTTGATCCAAAGTTCTAAGAAATTATTGATGCAAATCTTAAATAACCCTATTATTTTCTTATAAGTTTGACAAAATAGGAAAATTTGGTAAAATTATTTATAAAAGAAACATGTGAAAGATTCAAGCATCGCATAACCTACTTGCATATCATACAAAATGTTGGAATAGATGGTCTCTCCCCTTGTAAAATTTGGTATGTCCTAATATATAAGCCTAAGAGAGCCTATTTGGTTTCATATCCTATAATAATTTTATGCTATTATCAACAACTCATTTCAAAGATAATGTCGATTATCCAAGTTTAAGATGTGAAAATAAGGACCTATGGATTATGGGCCCATAATGTAACTTATGTTTTAAAAAATCTAGATCTTAATTATTTTAAATAGACCTAAATGTAAATGGAAATTAGCATAAATATTCAAATTTGATATAAATAAAATTTTGACAGTTGTTATAATTATGAGGCCAAAAATATTGCTCTTTAACATAAGTTATCCAAAAATACTCTCAAACCTTGTAATCATGTAGCACTAAACCATTTACCATTCCATATGCAAACCTATTAGAATGCATATGCATATATTCTCTAGCTATTGAGAATCACTTAAATTTTCCACTAAGTGTCCTTTTTCTACTATGGGCTAAGCCTTGAACTTAGAGGTATTTCCCAATACATCATCCTATGATCAGCTCATTCAAAGACCATATAAAACTTTTAATGTATTATTATTATCAAGTAATTGTACCATATTTACATAACTAATTTCATCATCTTAATTGAATCCTTTTGTGGCTAAAAACTTTAGAAAAGGTTTGTTTTCATATTACAATTCACATGGAAAGCTACATAGGCACCATTCTTGTTGGGAATTTTGAAAATTAGCTTTCATTTAACTAGTTCATAAAAACCACTTGTTAATGACTTAATGCAATAAATGGAGTTGCATACAATTAACAATTTTACTCTTTTGATTTTAATAGCTTACTCTTCTTAATACAAAGTTCTTTGAATGGTTTTTAAACTCTTTATTAAATAAACAAATAGGATTCAATAATCCTACTTCTTAGAGACATGTAGCCTCTATTTTCCTACATATATGCCACCTAACCTACCTTTGATATCATGGTACATCAAATGTGCTACCAAATTCACCTTTCTTTCCATTTATAATATCATTCAAGGTACCAAGATCAAACATCAAAATAAATGCATTGTTCCACTATTTCTTATAGGAACAAAACACATCATTAAATTTTTAATATTTTAGACAAGAAAATGTGTGGAACTCTATGTTAAAAAATTAGGATACACCATCTCATTTCCCCAATTATCTCTACCAAATCATGAATTTTAAGTTAAATGACAAAAATAATTGATAGTTGGAAGGTGATGGCAATATTTTGATATTTCTCATATTGACTACATTGATAGCATAGTAGTTTGAACCCCTAACCTCATCAATAAAGCAAGATCATGTTTTGTATATTTCCTTCCTAAAATTTGAACTAAGAAATTTTCTAAGTAATGGATGATGTGAATTGTGTGTGAGGTGAATGATCTCATTTCTCCATCTCTTGCGAAGGATGTTGCTAAATCCTTCACTTTTAATCTCACAAATCAATTTACAATGCTCCTTCTCCTTATCTTTGTGAACAATAAATCTAATTTTGATAATTTATTTTAAGAGACTTGGTCTCAGATGACACAATATCATCATTAATTGGAAACGTCACAATATTGACATCTAAAGCCACACCACTTTGATTGCTGAAATCAATTAGACAAGCAATCCTTAGGTTCCAGCTAGTTTTAGAATCCTTAACCATATTCTCCATTTGGATAGAATATTATTATTCTACTTTTACTCTTTAACTACTTCACCTAGATGACCAAGAATTACACATGTGGAGCCTCCATATTGAATAAAAAAATATTGTACCTTTCTCTATACACATATTCTAAATTGGAAAAGTATTATCCTTGATCAACTTTACTTATGTTCACAAAATTTAGTTCCTCAATATTAGCCATGTTTAGTTTGACTCCTACAATTTTATTGGTTGCTTCAATATTTTGATCATATGCTATTTCTAAGCATGAAAATTTAAAAAAAAAATCAATTTCCTTGTGCCATTTTAAACACAAGAATGATCATTATTCTTGTTTTCTTGTAACAATGATTTTCTAACCACAAGTAGAAAGAGTCATCTTCCCCTTACAGACATGTCGGGCTAATGAATCATTTTCTACATCTTTTCAATGGTATTTTTAGAAGTTAAAGTAGTGTACAAATGTATAGAGAACATTAATAGATCCATAAATCCAATTAAATGTAATTCCAATTTAGTTCAGGATCCTCTAGCCACATATACAATGATATATTCACCCTTGAAGTATTGTGTTCAAAATGCAACATATTTTTGAAGTGCATGCATCACCTAAAAATCCCTTGCTATCTCTGATCTCCAATTTCAACTAACAAACACCATTGAGACTATGATGATAATAATCCTTTTAATTGACCTATTTTCCTATTGTAATTTATTTTTCCATTTGGACTCATGTTTTCCATCCTGGGATAAATTTGAAATCCCATTCAAATATATATTCAATTAAAACCAAAGATATGGTTTAGGAACTAGTGAAAGTTAATTTAATTGCCTTACAATGACATTTTGCAATCATGAAATGTGGGTATATTTGCAAATATTTCATGTTGCCACTTTCATCCTCCCTTTACAATATATAAAGCAAGAAGGATCACATAGAAGGTTAGAATCATATAGCACAATAATGGAGATCAGATCAAGCATCATAATATCATGTTAGTCACATAATCCACCTATACAACTTGTTGCATCAAACCATAACAAAAGCTACTAAATAGATTATACATACCTTCATGATTGAGTTTTGAGTTATCTCCATGTCCTTGCTTATTCTAGTCATGGTAGGGTGCAAACTAATCCCATCCAAGTGGATTCAACCCTATCGACCCATCAAAGTAGATTATGTGGCCCATGAAGAGAGAGAGAGAGAGAGTTGTCATTCCACCCCATAAGCTATGTGCAAAATGTCTTCCTAGTGACCTTCTTCCCAAGGTGCACCTAGCTATGGTAAGCTTATAAATCCTTTTTCAACAGAGCATTGAGGATTCATAGGGAGTTATTTTTATCTACTTGAGCTTGTTGGGAATCCACCTTCATGTTGTCCATCTAAAAAACTAAGCAACCAAGGGTAACCATCATTAGCATGGAATGCTCCTAGACTATTGACCATCTCAAGCATAGTATTGCTTCTAGAATCTAATCCATCTCAAGAATAGTTTTTCCCCTAGATTGTTTTCCATCTCAAGCTCAATTTTTCCTCTAGACAATCGTTCATCATGAGCTTAGCACTGTCCCTAGACTATGATCCATCTCAAGCATAGTACTACCCCTATTCTTTTTTCCATCTTGATCCTAGTACTAGTCCTATACTACCATCCATCTCGAGAAAGTACTATTCCTTGGCCTAGGCTTAGCGTTGGGCCTAAAGTGGGTTCCCAACTAAAGCTTAGTAGGTTCTCATCTTAGTTGCAGCCATGTATGGCATTATGAGTTATTTTGCTAAGAGCAATACATACTCTTAGATTCCTTATGGTAGAGGGTAAGGTAACTCCTCATCCCATTGTATAGTATACCCTAATTCTTACTATCCTTAAGGAGTAAATTTAAGATGTAAACTTGTAAAGGCTACATTTTCATAAGTCATCAAAGTATTCATTTAATTGAAAAGGATTTCCCTATCAATTAGTTGTTCATAACAAGTATAAACACTTAGATGAATGATTTTCCTATCAACCAACCAAGCCATGGTTTTGAGCAGATTTTACCTAGAGACAAAATCTAACATATTTCCATTTATTAGCACAAATTTGACTAGCACCATTTCTTAAGGAAAAATTAGACCACTAAGTCACCAAAAGAATGAGTTACTTTATTCCTTGTACAAAAATTTGACCAACATTGTTGATAAGAGAAAAAAAACCCTTAAAGTCTACAGGAAGCATTGTTCAAGAGTGATTTATTGTGTTGTTCAATGAAGTTAAGTATTGAATGTTGTTCCAATGTAGTTGACATATTCCTATGGGTCTAAACCACCCAATAGACTAAACTTAATTGGAATTTATTAAATCCTACCTGAATGAGATGTCACAACTAATCCAAAGCTTACTATCAACACACCAACACCTTGGTTATTAGGTGAGAAGCTATTTTAACTTATGATACATCAATCTAAGTATGCATATATAATTGTATCACCTTTTCCAAATCTACTTAAGAGTAAGATATTAACTACTATTCTTTATATTTATAAACATGACATACATAGAAACTTGTAAAAAGGAAATTTCCTACCATTATTCAGTCCTCACTAGCATGTTTTTTTCTTCTTCATGATTTTGAATAAGATTAATAAATATATACTCCCATCCTTTGTCTATTCACCTGCTATTCTACTAGTTTAATCAACCCCAATACAAATCAAGAAACTGATCACTACCCAATTTAAATATGATACAAAACCTCTAGCCGCGAAGGTTATAATATAAGCTTATATGTATATCATTTCCCTAATATTCCTAAAAATTATATTAGTTAGAAGGAATCCTTGTAAATGTATAGAAAAGTAAAACTATAGCTTAATCGTTTAGTCCATATTTCCCTTTTTTTCAACAGCCAAGACTCAAAAATAATCTCATTCAACTATTGTACTAGTTTTACCTTAAGCATTCTATAGAGTTAAGTTTCTTGTAGTTGTAAGAATTTACTTCTATTTTATTTTAAATCTTGAAAAAGAGTGAAAGAAACATGCTAGGTAAGGGTTTGAACAATGAGGGAGCAGAAGAATTAGCACTAATTTTCAGAGACTACACAAGATTCCAAGCTAAGCAATGGAACAACATAATTAGATTTTGTAAAATGGTAACCCACATTAGAGTAGTAGTCTATATCACCTCATTTTCACATATGATAATGCATTATATTTTAGTAGTTATTTGTGCAACCTAGCAATGCTATGCTTCAAATTTTTTTCATACCCCTTATGTAATTTATCAGTTATCCTAATCTAAGAAATTCCATTGTCCAATAAATGCTCAAACAAAACTCTAAAAGGGGGTGATATGGAAAAGACTATTTTCAAATGTTTAGAAGAAATTAATGATTCTAAGGCCAAGATAGTTTTACATTAAGGTTAGAGTATCACAGAAGATTAATTGCAAAAAAATAAAGGAAGAGAAAACCTGAGTTTGTGATGTCTTGAAGAAGAAAAGTGGAATTCCCTAGTTTTATAGCTCTGGTCTCCTCTTTAAAACTTGTACAGACCCTTGAAACAACCACGTCCTTGTTTTTATTTCTCTTTCCATCGATTCTATCTCCTCAAATGAGACCTCTACAGGTCAATTTAAGGAAAAGCAAGATGAGTTTCTCCATGGCATGTTGGTCAAAGTTCTTGCCTGCCATTGGTGGTTGTTGCAGGGGTTTCTAGGCCTCTTAATGATTTTTTTGTCCTCCTCCTCACCAAGATTCTTCTTCCTTGGTCAAGATCTCTTCCTCTACTGCTATGTTACACCACCTTCTCCCGTGAAAGCATCTCTATCTTTTTCCTGCATCCTCTTTTTTTCATATTTGCTCAATGGAAAACTTTATTTCTTTATTCAATGGTTCAATGGAGTATTCTTTATTTAACAACACTCCACGTTGCATTTGATATAAATTGTGAATTTTTTTAATTCATGCTTTTAAATATTTTTCATTTAATATTTCATAGCTCCTTACTTTGTGGTTTATTATTTATTATTTTTGTTGCCTATATCTTGGTTTATCTGTGCCCAACTTCAAGGTTTATTTTAAATGTGAACTAATTTATTTAGGCAGTTTAATTTATTTAATTAGCCCATACCTTTATAGTTGTATTTTATTTATTTTAATTAGATACGTACTTATTTATTTTAATTTATTTATATACTATGTTATCTATTACCATTCCTATTGAATTTAGCATATCAAGCAAGATCCTTAATTTAGATAGAACTATATAGATTATCTTGATGACTCTTCCTAGTCAAAAATGAATAACTATGGTGATTATTATATTTCTATGGCCCTAGATTTGAATGAACCTCAGGTTGGTGTTGTTGGTTATATTTTTATAACCAAACTTAATCCCACCAAATGCCTATGAATTTTCCACAATTCAATGATAAGAAAAGGCAAGGATTGTCCAAAAAATGAGTAAGGATTACTAGGCCCTTACTTCTACTCTTCGGGCTCTGTGAAACCCAAGAGGGTGATCCTGATAATGCTCAAAAAATATCCTCTTACCATTTTACCTTGAACATTAGAACAAACAGTTGTATTCCTATCATATGCAAATAGATAAATTCCCCCAAGGATTTGGCTAATCCTTAAGCAAATTCTTATCTAAAGCAAGGAATAAGTAATATCTCATATTGACGTGTTATAGTTAAAATGTTAAAATGTTTTTCATTCTCATTTTGTGCTCTTGGTCAAGTGCAAGGCTGGCTCATTTACATTCAAGATAACCAAACAATTAGACAAGTGTTTTATCTTTGGGTAATAGAGTCACACTTGTAATGATCTAATACACTAGCAATTCAAACTTAGCATTTTTGGACTATTGACATATTGCATTACAATATTCAATTCACTGTGTCGAAAACAAAACTACTTAGCAATCCTAGAATCTTCTCTCATAAACCTACAATATTATTTAAGCATTTAATCAATTCCTTGAACCAAAGTAGAAATAAAATCACTCATTCAACCAAAATGATTGAAGATAAACAAAAAGATCCTTTATCATTTCATTTATAATTTGGAAGACAAAATACATAGGAGAGAATGCACTTTCAAACTTGCATTTTCATTTATATATTGTTTTGATTATAAAAATAATTAAGTTTTTTACAAATTAGCTTATACCCCAGACCTCATACTATTCTATTTATCTGTGTGTATTTACAAATTGCTCTTACATGACCTCAGTTTTCAACCTAGACCACCCAAGACCCAAAATTTGAACTGTTGTAACTGGCCCTTAAATCCCAGTTATAGAAACATGGGAGAAACAAACATCATGCCAAATTAAAATTTTAGTCACATTTACATTTGACACTTAATTTCATTTCAATTTCAAAGATTCGTAGACAGTTATATTTGCACTTCCATATGGAGGGAAAGTATAAAAGAAAAAAACCCATATCATCCATTGAAGAAGATCAACCAACCTTCCAAAAGGCACATTCATCATTGCAGCAGCACCAAAATATTTTGTCCATGTCAACCAAAGAAGTTTTACATGTCAACACCCAAGACAAGAAATTATATGCTCATTGAAGAAGGAACACCTTCCATCATGATAGCAGTATCATCAAAAACAAAAAAGCACGAAACAAGACACTCTACGATGGTTCATCATCCTTAGAATCAGAGTATGCATGTCCCTCTAGGGCCTTTTTTGAAATTGGAGAATTTTTCTCGCCATCATCAGATTTTTCTAGACTAGCCATTGCAAGAAGGTACTAGGCATACTCTGGATCATCTTCTACCTCATTCTCCATGGTGACATTAGGTTACTCCACACAAGAAACATAAGCCTCATGACCCTTATCCTTTTCTTCTTTTCTTTAGACTTATCAAATTTATCTGCCTTCACCTCCTACTTCTCTTTACTCTATTCCTTTAGGAACACACCACCAAGTGTGCTTTGACTGCAAAAAACAACCTTACTCCTTAGGTTGTAAGTACTCTTGACACCACCCTTCTTAGACATATTACATGCCTTCCTCTTGGCCCTTGGCTTTGTAGGAGATCTTGGTGTACCTTGTTCAATTTTAGGTATATCATTCCAAGGTTCTACCATACTAATTCTCCTAGACCTTCTAACTAGTTGGATAGTCTCATTATGCTTACTCATTCTCACAAAAAATAGAACAAGAGCTAAAAAAATTTGATTGCAAGAAAATTTAACCAGGTTTTTCTCAAATTGATTTTGTAGAACAAAACCCTCAGACCCACACAATTCTTATCAATATAAGTGGAAATTGTAGGAAATTAAACTCTCACCACCCCAAAAATTCAAAACTCGCAAGCCAACTAATGCATAATTGAAATAAAGTAGGCATGAATACCTAATTAACCTAAAAAACTACCTCAATATCTATGAATTTTCTTGCTTGAAACATACACATTTTTTCTCTGGTTCTAAACCAATTCCTCAGCTCTTGATGGTTGCAAATTGTGAAGAAAAATAGCTCAAAATACTCATTAAGTAGAGCAACTAGAGTGTGTAGCCATTAATGTTCAAAGGAGGCTTCACATGAGTGAGTTGACAACCAACCATCCAATTTTGAATCTCGGTCATTGATCTGACTTGATTTAAAACATAATCAATGATGCTCCTCTACCATTGCTCCTTACTTTTACAACTTGTGCATTAAATATGGTGATGACACCTTAGAAAGCTACAACATCACCATTTGATCTCATTATTCATCTCTTGTTTGAAATCCATCATGTATCGCTATTATGGTCAATGCTTCTTCAAGTAAATCAGTGAGGTGCTAAGAGTCAATGATGAGGAGAATATTCTCTTAAAAATTCTATGCTTTGTAATCCACTTGAAACCATGATGGACACACATGACCTGATGGGCATAATTCATAACATTGTAATCACCCATCACATATTTTCCACACAACGGTCACAACACATCAGTGATGGAGAACCCTAAGTGACTGGTCAAGACCCTTCATGTGTCCATAAGACAAGATCAAGGGCTAAGAAAACATCGGCCTCTAAAAAAATTCATATCAGTGATGGCACACATGAAGATAAGACCTCATTGCATTGTTTATTCATAGCTAAAACTTACAAGCAATTAGTGACGGTCAGAGAAACTAATGGTACAGAGGATACTACCTATATCGCTCATCGCCACTTTAAAAATCAAGGTTAAAAATCCATCCACAATGAGTGATATGAAAGGGAAACATTCATTACACATCATGGATTCATGGCCAGTAATCAAAGGACAATATACGATGGCTGATGAACAAGGTGATGAATGAGAACATAAAGGGTCCAATCAACATGTTCTTACAAGATGTTTCAAAAAGGGGACCTCCTAGGACAACATAAGAAAATGCCTCAAAGGACATAAAACCATTTTATTTAAATGATGTAAAGGCCAAACAAGGTTGATCAATCAATCTTATTAAAATAAAATAATCTTATGGACCTAGGCACACAAAAATATTTGGTAGTGGGTAAAGAGATATCCTAATCACAAGGGGCCAGCCATTCAATAGACCTCTAAGACTCAAGTTATTTTTAACATGACTGAGGATGGGAAAAGAATGTCAACAAAAAATTATAACATTTGAAAAGGGTGCCAAACTTATGGGTTTTTAGGAAGATTTTTCAATAATACAAACCCTAAGGCAACATGATAGACAAAACCCTAAGCTCGCAGATATGAAAATAACCAAATTTAGCTAGATTTTGAGATTAAACATAAAGAATTTTTGGGGGTTCCATCAGTGGCTCCTATTGAGGACATCTATTTCTTTAGAACAAAGTGACAACCTAGAATCTTAGGTTGAAAGTAGACCAATCACAGAGAACCAAAACTATGACCTACCCAACAAAGCAAGAGAACCAGACCAAAGAAAACTGACATATACACAAATGTACAATGTGCACCCGATCTCAAATTTTCTCAAAATATTTCCTTGCCCTATATCCCTCAGCTTCATTTGGTGGCCATCGACCCCCTAAACTTAGAACTCGTTTCTTTTCTTTGTCAAAACATTTATTTTCTATTGTTCACACTAGACTAAGGCTAAAATTATTACCATAAATTTCCCACCAAGTAATCTTGCTATGGTCACTATGATTAACCATAATTTCCATGTTCTTGATCTTTCCATTGTTAACATTAACTCTTCCCAACTTAAAATTATCAATGTATCACTTCACCTTATTTAGTTCACAATCATACTCCACCAAATAATCGTCCAATTGGACTAGAAATTGAAAACATTCATAGTCCACTTGATCATTAACACCATAAGGGTTGATATCAAATTCAATTTAAACATCAAACTAAAAACCTTCATAAACACTTTGCTCAAGATTCTCATCCAGAAACATACATCCTAACCCTTTGGAGTTACACTGCAACTCCACTTCTAATAACTCAAGATTGATAGAAGATTCATATAAAACCCTTGAGTCATCCTTTGATTTCTATCCCATGCTAGATAAACATTCACCTTGTGTGATGAACAAGAAATTTTCATACATAGGCATGTTCTCAAATTGAATTTCACATTCATCTAAGCACTCCATACCAGATACAGTATCACATGCTCCATTATTTCAAAAACATGATTTATTAAATTTCATAGTATTTCGGCCCCTACTCAAATTAGGGTCATCACTAGAAAGATCAATATCGATAACATCCCATGCATCAAAAAATATCCCCATATTAGGATCACTAATATATGTTGATTCAACCCTCCAATCATCATCTAGCTTGATGCAAAATGTTTCATAGGATGGCTCAAATGACTCAAAGCTAATAGGGTGAATAGCAAGGAATTTATGTTCCTCATCAATTGACAAGTATGTTGGCCTAGGTGTGAAAGGAACTTTACAATCTAAATGTTTTTTGTTAGCAACCAAACAAGCCTCTTCATTATTTTTCTCATCAATACATTCCTTGTCAAAAACAATCATGTCCATGTTTTCAAATAAACTTGCATATTCCATCTCTATTTCACATAGACAATCAGAAGCAACTAGGACATGGTTATTCTAGTTAGTGTTGTGCCCCTAGCACACACGCCCCGTTCAAAACATGGACCCTCTCTTTCTTTCACCTTGTTGGGTCATTTTGTCACTGCCTCATTTTATGTGCCCTCGTTTTGGTGTCCTAGATGGTCAATATGTCTCTAAAGTCTCACCTTAAGATGAGATAGCCCCATCCCTACAAAATTTTCTAAGTCCTGGGCTTTCACGGAGTTCCTTTGGTAGTTTGCCTCTGCTAGTGTCCTTCGCACCCTTCAGGCCTGACCTCCCGAGTTTTCCATCTTAGTTTTCCCTATGGTGCTTGCCGTTCCAAACAACTGAGTGACTTCATCTTTCCATGCCTTGGGTCCCGATCATCCATCTGCCATGTCTCAATACCTTTGGTGACTAAGTTCAAAATTGCACTACCTCGAGACCCTCTAGACCCGGCCTTCTGGGATGCTCCTACTAGACTTTTTTTTTCTTTCACTATCTCTGACAACCATCCTCCAAGGGCTTCCATCCCTTGGTACCTAGATCCTTGATCATTGTCCACATGAATTGCATTGCAAACTGACCCTCCTTCATTTTCTTTGGGCCTAGTTAACCAGACTTCTTTTCCTAGGGAGCCATTGTGAGTTCTTCATTTGTCAATGGTCATTATTCCATGTCCTTCTAGCCACCGGATTTCGGACCTCCCACCACCATCTCAGAGTTTGAACTTACCAACCTTACCATCTGCCATACATGCATTTATGGAAGTGTATTAAATGAGTTTAGTAGTATAAATAGTAAGCTCAACCTACCATTTTCACAATGTCAGGTTAGTCAGGAGAGAATTCAGAGCTGCTAGAGAGATCCAGTTCCCTCGCTATTCATCACCACCACACCCGACACCTACATTGACTGATTCCTTAGGAATTTAACAACTTGCTTCGTTAGGTTCTTGAGGCATGCTCATCATCTACCCTCCCACAATGTTCTTTTATGATTTCATGTTAAATAATGGATAAGCGGGGGAGAAATATGCATTCGCTAGGTAGAGGGAATGAACATCTAAAAAACCCATGTCGTAAAAGGCCAAGGAACCCTTCAAAATTTCCCTAAAGTTGAATTCGGGACTTTACCATTGCCACATCATTCTTCTTACAGAGCACTTGTGCCCTCTAGGCCTAAGACTTTCATTGTTGACTAGAAAAATTCAAACTCAAAACATTGAAATGACATAAAAATGTCTCTCCGGGCGTAGGACCCCTAATTTCCTTGCCCTGCTCACCATTAGGACTTGCAAACTCAAAAAATTTTAGCCTCCCTTCATGCCTTGCAAGCTCACTCTAGTGAGATTTTGTTCCCAGGATGCCGCATGGGTTTCACTATTTCAAATGGCATATCCACCTCATCTTCCTATGCCTGGGCTCTGTCGTATCATTCATTGCCAGATTTAAACAAGCAAGGTGCCATATCCATAACCACTTGCGGGTCCCAGACTACGAAGTTCCATCCACGGACTTCCACATGGACGTCGCCGTTCCAAATGGTCAAATGACCTCTGCTTCCCACCTCCCAGGTCCCACATACCCTAATTTTTTTTCGAGCTCCAAGTGATTAAAATTTAAGTGTTAGCTTCCATCGGACTTCCTTTGTCGAGTTTCTGCCATCGGTATTCCATCTTGTCTCGGCTATTGTGAAAGGGAAAAATGAGCCCATCTTTCCATCTCCCAGGGCCCTAGTTGCCCAAAAACTCAATGAAAGAAATCCAAAGGCCAACCACGATGTTGGGTCTGGTCCGCCAGGTCACTCCCATTAAATTTCTGTTCAACATCCACTATTCCAAATGACCATCATCCAACAGCCTTTGGCCCCTTAAGACCCGAGCACTTAAAAGATTAATAGGTTGTCTTGGCCACCTTTCAGCCCCGTGGATCCCAAACCCTAAAACTACATCCTTGGAATTCCATTTTATCCTAGACATTTTAAACGGTGAACCTTAGACAACTTTCTCACCTCTCAGCTTCGGGTGCTCCAAAGATGATCCAAATAACCTCTGATCGAGAAATGAGCCTTGACCCACATGCTCAAATTGAGCCCTCCTCTACATAAATATTTCGAATCATCCAAACTTGAAGCCAGGAGAAACCACATGGATTTCCCTACCTTGTTCTCCCTTCACAATAGAAATCCTACAAGGGAAGTTCAGCCCCTTGGGTCTGGATTGACCAAATTCCCTCCAGTAAACTACTAATGGCATATTGAAGCAAATATTTGATTTCATGAGTGATGTATTATCCAACCTGACTTCATTAGTAGGGGTTTTGGCTAACTTTGATGTCTTTATGCTTAATTGTACTTATCATGCCTTTTTCTATAGGATATATGGAATCAGGTGCAGGATCCTCAAGGGCAGCTATAGAAAAATACAAAGGGAAGAAATTAGGTAGAGTTCCTCATGGGAAAGAGGACAAAGACTAGATGAAATATCAATTCCAAGGGGAGCCCTTATACTCAAAGTTTTTTATAGACTAGAAGGAGATCATAGATACCAATATTAGACACATTGATATTGATGAATTTAAATAGAGAGTCAGAGTCAGCCCAAAGACCAACAATGCAAGGCTTATCAGAAGCAATGAAATTGCTAAGGCTGCAGGCTTTCCTCCATTCCTTATCACTCCTGAATTGGTCATGGATTGCCAACAAGCATATCAACCAGAGACTAAAACAATAGTTGATGGAGATGGGAAAATTTTGGCTAATATGTCCAGTAAGGCAATAACAAAGACCTTCCACATCCCTACCTTTGGGGAAATGGAGCTGCCAACCATCGAGGAATGCAAAGCAATGTGGGACTAGGACCCGGTTGGCTGCAAGAAACTTATAAATCAGTATTTGCTCAAAGAGAAGTGGGGCAGCGCTGCCAAGGTCCCCCAAGAACTCTTCTACAACAATTTCCACAAATATTATCATGACCTAGTGACTCTGTTAAGCAAAATAATGGGCCTTCCCATTGTAGCATACTTTCAAGAATGAATGGTCTATTTTGTAGGGTAGATCCTTCACAGAAAGGACAAGAATTCCATGTAGACTACATTCTACTAGGGGGAATAATAAGTGACTTCTTCCACCAGTAGTTTATGAATATCAAGAAGACCTCCAAATTTTATATGGCATCCTACCTTGTTTATTCACTGGCCAAATGAAGGTAGTATAGTGGAATGTTTAGAGCACCTAATGAATAATTTGGTCATGCATTAAAAGTTTATGATAGATATGCTTAGTTGCAGTGTAGAAATTTCAAGAGGGATGATTGTAGAGTGAATGACACTTTCGTAGGTCACATTATTAGACTACTTGGAGGAGATTTTGAGAGAAGAGTCTCCCACAGTGCTCAGGCATTCCTAAAATAGTATGCCTTCTTGTCTATTCAGTACCCTAAATTCACTTACATTTGTTCCCAAGGTTACATAGAGAGGCCAAATAAGCTGCCTCGGTATCCCATAGACTGGATTATATTGCTAGAACTCTCTTGGCACTGCGACATGTACATGCTCTCCTTAGTAGCAAGAATTTGGCAAGAATCCCCTATCCCCTTTCTTTTGGCCAAGGGATGTACAAGCTACAAACTTTAATGTTTTGTAAATTTAGAAAAGGAGTTGGCTAAGTATCACTTCTAGCTTCATACCACTCGCCCATGGATGGACCCATATGGGCACATAAGGAAAGCACTAGGACCAGAGTACATCCACCTACATCACGTTGAAAATTTTTGGGAAATTTTCCAAGATGATAAGGAGGTACACATGAGGAATTATATGTGAATGACTGCATACTTTGTGAGAAGGGTGAATCTGTTTCCTATCCTTGATCAAGTGGAAGAAGATGAAAGCACAGTCATGGATTCTAGGTATAATGCATTCGCTAACTTGCCACTTCCAGCAATAGATTGGGATGAGCAAGAGGTTGATGACCTCGATAATATAACCAAACCCATCGAAGCTCACACCAAGGAATGGGTTGATGGACAGGTAGCCTAATTGAAGGAACAAGGGGTTGTCCTAACATATGAAGGGCTCAAAAGTGAGCCTAGTGCCACAGATGATGCTACTACTACAACCTCGATGGGAGAAACATCTAAATATCCCCCACTCACAAGATCAAGGAAAAGAAAAGAGACCGAAGAATAGCAGCTGAATCCAAAATTTTATGCAAGGAAAGCTTTAGAGGGTGAGTCCTCAAAGAAACATAAAGGATCAGGAAGTGTCATAGGGCTGCCCATAATTCAAGAGGATTCCCTTCATGAGGGAGAAGAAATATAGATGGATCAGTCGAAGCCTCCACCAGTCGCTTTCGATGTTGTTGTACCTCCACCTAATTCTCAAGCTATGGTTGCTACATCCCCACCCACGGTGGACATCTCAATCCACCTTGCCTCCTCTTCACCAACTAGGCCCATAGTTTTGGTTGATTCCTCCTCTGCTACAAATTATCTACTTTCCTCCATCTCCATGTCTCCTGCCACGCCACTTCCATTGGCAGCAACAACAATACCAATAGCAACACTCACATTTCTAGAGGAATTCTTGCGAAACATGTAGAATGTTCCCTTTGATATTTCCCAATTACTGATGGATCCCACCATCCAAGTTGCCTTAGCATAGGTCCTTGCCTATGCCCCTCCCTCAAAGCCTCCAATGGAGCCACCAACAATGGAAGCTACAATGCAAATATTCGAGGAGCTGGAATGGTGAGAAAGAGAAACCTCAAAAGCATTGGAAGAAGAAGTAGATGAGTATCATGAGTATCCATAGTATCAACACCCACAAATTGACAAGGTGGTTCATAAAGGAGAAGAAGCAAGATATTCTAAAAGTGGAGATGAAGAAGAAGATGCTAGTGGTAAAATCATTATGCAAACTTTAGATCCAAACTTTGAAGAAGAGTTGGCCAAGAAATTGAGGGATGTCAGGAAAGAAGTGGAAAGGTCACCTCCCAAAGAAGAAGGGTAAGAAGATGAATAAGAAAAAGAAAATGTGGAACTTTCTATAGGTGAATAGTGAGAGGGAAGCGCTAAACATGATGAAGAAATTCCTTTCTCTAAAGGACAAGAAGAACAAGAAAAGGAATAGCAGGAATATGTGTCACCTCCTCACAAGGAAGAAGAGAATGTAGAAGAGGATAAACCTAAAGGTGAGGTTCAAACTGACAAGAGCCTCAAAATTGAACAACCCGAGGAACATGTGCATAAGGATGAATAGGATGAAGCAGTTGAAGAAAAGGAAGAAGAAGAAATTGAGAGAGAAGAAGGTCCTAGGGAATTATTTCCTACTAAGTCTCCCATCAAACACCTTGTGTTCATCCAAGAACCTGATGAGGAAGAGGGAGAAGGCACTAAAATGGAGGAAAAGGCTCCTAGAGATAAAGAAATAGAAGTCCAAATAAAGGAGGGGGAAGATGATTGTGGGTCACCTAAAGAAAAATCTACTATGCCCAAATGGCTAGAGAAGCAACTTGAGAAGAAAGCTCCCACCCCGACTGACCCAAGAGAAAGGTTGGAAGCTATCTTAGCTCAGGCACAAATTAGCACCAAGAAGGAGAAGAAGCCCAAAATTAGATCTAAGGTGATGATGGATGCCTCTAGATCTAGAACCATCTAGGTAGCAACACCAGTAGTGGGAGAAGAAGGAATAAGCTATAATTTCTCTACCATTGATTTGGGAATAGCTACTAGAGAGAAAAAGGTAGAGCACCTCCAAGAATTTGTTGCCACTGTAGTAAACCTAATACAACAAGACAAGATTTCAAAGGAATAGCTCAACGCACAAGTGGTTGATCTGACGATGTACATCCAACAATGGTCCTCTATGGAAGAAGTACCTACCACGTCTGCACCTCCACTACAACTATTGTCAAAAGAGAAAATAGACAAGATGGAAAAGAAAAAGAATTTGGATAAGACTACAAAAATTTGGTTTTGATAGTCCTATATGTTGGAAACATGGGCATCAACTGTGCTATTTGGATAGCTAATAAATTATTGGATCTCCAGCAGTCTCTTGAGGATACGAGGAAGCTTTAGACTGACTTCTTGGAAAGATATGAATCCTCCTACCTAAAGATTGAGGATATTCTTAAACTGCCAAGTGCAACTTGGGAAAGAGATCTCACCTTAAAAAAAGATGACCACTAGCTGGTGGATGTATGGAAATGAGACCTTATGAATCAAAAAGAAAGGTTGGAGTTGGTACTTGATAAGGTGAATGTGGATATTGAGTGGGCTAAGGAAATCAAAGTGGATTGTACTCGGTACTTGAAGTTACTAACAGGATATGATATGCCTACCATACAAATAGATCTAGAGAAGATAAAACCCCACTTCCAGAAGAAGATCAAGGACAGGATGTCAGAAAAAATCACCATTGATTTCATGAGATTCATTGCCCAAGCCTTTACCCAGTCAGATATGTTCTTGGACCACACTGTAAAGTATGACAAAGACTGGGAAAATCTTACCGAACAATCCAAAGAGTGGAGTTATCAAGTGTTGCAATCTGAGATCATAGATGTGGGTAAGCTCTAGCTATTAATTCTAAAATTTATAGAGTATGCAGCTTTGAAGAAGCAAGAAGGCAACCCTATTATTGATGAAGATCTCCTAAAGGAATAGTTGCAGCAAAAGGGCAACCAACAAAAAGACAAAATGCTATAGTGTTGTCACTAGAGGACAAAATAGGGATAAAGACAAAGTTGTATTTTAAATTGTAAAATATTGTGGGGTAGGTAGAACCCTAATTTGTAATGAATCTTGGCCACACAATACAAATTAATCTTGGCCATTCATTCTACCTTTTGGACACTATAAATAGGGGGTCTCCTCTCATTTTCAAGAGAGAGTTGAGTTGTTGTAATGACATGTTGCAGATACATTGACTTTGGTGCATTTTTTGAGTTTCTCTACATGTTTCATGATTCAATCTCTCGTAGTTAGATGTTTTAGTTAGATTTGCATTGTTGTTCTAGTTGGTTTTAGATGGCTTAGATATATTCAATAATGTTGTTCTGTGGTTATGAAATTTTTTGTTGTGTAGATGCCTTCCCAGTCCATACCTTTTCCTATTTTCTACTGGTAAATGGTTGTGTAAAGTTAGTCTAGGATAAAACTTAAAAGCTTCTTTAAAATTTTATCTTTATTTATGCATGTATGTGGTGGATGAATGGTAAAATATCTACAAACCTTAGAAGATAGCATAGATTTCATGATACTGTAGGTTTCTTGGTTAAGTGGAATCTTGTTTGAAGGAAGTTGTCCAGAGCAGAACCTCCATGATCACTATTCATAGTTAGTTGCAGATCCAGGAAACTCTTCTCTTCCTTGCTCTTTTTCCTTTAAAAAAAATAAATAACCTAAGCTAAGGTTCATTGCACATTGTAAAGCCAAAAATCAAGGAAAACTTTGGAGTTTCAGATAGCTATTCGAACTTGCAACAAAGTGTATGCCAGTTTCCATCCTAGAAAATTAAATCTTCAAGATTCATTTCATCCTACCCAGCTATGTAAGTCTTCCTTTTGATTACCAGTAAAATCACATCCATAATCAACTGAGGAATTCCATGCAAGTCATGACCTGACACCCGAGAGACCTTGAGGTGGTTTTCAGCAACTTGTTGTTGGAAGTCTCCTTTCAAGATAGGCAGTGCACTTACACATTGCTTGTGTTGAGAAAGTGTGAAAAACGCAACATCAATAGTTAGCACCACAATTTTAATCATTTTTAACATTGTGATTAGGGTTAGGATACTAAACACATATATTCTTGTCTTCAAACTCATCATCATTCACAAAGCTAGCACACTTAATTCCTGATATAACTAGATTACATTCCTGGTACCCCTCACATGGGATTTTTTCATTCTCTTGTGAGAAGAATGTCTCTAGAGCATTAATAGCACTACACCCTTCATGCAAAGAAAAATGTCTCTAGATCATCCTCAAAAAAAAATCAAAAACCTCACTCTTTCCTTGATCTTTATCACAAGGAGATTCATTATCACATGTCCTATGTTCAAATTGTTCAAAGTGAATGCTCCAACTCTCATTCTTAGCATCTTGACCATTGATTTGTGATGATACATCAAAAAAACTTGCAAACGTATCCTTATCTTCATCCCTGGTGTATTGATTTGCACATAGGTTGTTTGTGAATTGATTACAATCATTGTCCTCACCTATATCATAAGATAGATGTCTATTATCTGGTGTACACTTCTCAGTTGTTTGAGTAGCCTTCTATTTTTTCTTAATAGGGTAACCATCTTTAACAATTTGAGACATCATACTTTGTGCATAATCATACCTAGCTTCCTCAACAATTGTTATCCAATCAAGTATCTAATCAAAAGCATGAGGATTCAACTCTTTTGGCAAGGTACTAAGCCTTAGCTAAAAATTAAATGTCACAAAACAAGTCAATGCATACTGAATCCTTAGGTCTAAAATTCTTGGGAATTACCAACAAGGCACCCAAAAACCTTGCAAATAGGTCATATGGTGATTCTCCCTTATATATTTTCATAATGGAAATTATTGAACAAAAGACATTTGATCAACATTGTTTAAGCTTTATTGATGCTCAATTTGGAATTCACCATTAGTTGTGTAGACACATAAAATTGTCCTAGGCTTGCAACTCTTGATTATTCAACATTGCCCCTTTCATTCTTAATAATTAAATAAATTTTAATTATTTAATTATTTTCTAAAGTCATAATTCTTCTATTAAATAATTTTAATTATTTAATTAATTCATTTTTATCTTTATTCTCTCTTGATTAATTTTATTTATTTAATTACGTCACTAATTAGGTCCCCTTTCTTTCCAAAATTAAATAGATTCTAATTTATTTAATTTTTGTCCACTTTCCACTATAATTAAATAATTACTTTAATTATTTAATTATTCGTTAGCTTTTTCTCTCATTAAAATTAAATAAATTTGATTTATTTAATTTAGTCAGTTCTCTTGAATTTTGAATTAAATCATTATTTAATTCAAAATAATTCTTTTGTCACATTCCTCTATAATTAAATAATATCTTTATTATTTAATTATTCATTGGTCACCTAAATTAAATAATTTTTATTATTTAATTTCTCCAGCAACCTCTTTGTCCGTGCCAATCTTATCTTCCATATCAAATCTTATCTTTTGACATCTCATTTAATTTCAACCCTTGATTGAATTATCTTATAATTCAATCTTAGCCCTTCATCCTTATTGTTTGCCCTAATTTTGACCTAACCCTAATGCACATAGCAACATTCAATCTTGATCATTGATCCTAGGGTTTTTATCATCTTCTCATCCTGGCCACACATTCAAAATTGCAGTTTTTATAAAATGGCAATTTTGTTCTCATTTGGCCCCCTCTTGGTCTCTTATCTCTCTGTCTCTTCTGGCTCTCTTTTCTTTCTCTCTCTCTTGATCTTTCTCTCCATCTCATGCTCATTTTCTGTCAACTCATGGTCATTGTCATTTGCAGTCATTGTCATTCTAGTCTATTGTCAAGTCATTTCTTTTAGTAAAATCCTTCAAAACTTGCTTAGGGCTTTGTCATTAGTCATAATTGCTCATTTGAAATCTGAGGGCATCTCTATTTACAGCAAGCTAGGAGGTGTAACAAAGGTGAAGCATGGAAGATGAAGGCCTAGGGTAACATTGTTCCTTTTGTTTTCATATTATTTCCTTTGTACTTTGTTATTTCAATGGATTTTATTGTTATTGTGCAAACCCCTTTAACAAATATGAGATTTTCCATTGATTACAAGTTGCATTAGGTAATGATGGAAAAAATAGAACAATAGAATCATATCTATCTTGAAAATTTCTCTTGTTATCTAAGCCACTTATATGAGATGTGCTAAAATAGCCAACACTTGCAGCCATATACCCCTTTATCATTGAGTATCTCAAGCCATTTTCAATTTCTATAGCAATTTGAAATTCATGATGTAATGTTGTAGGCTCCTTGTCTCTCAACAAATAACTCATTTCTTCATCTTATGAACCCAAATACACAACCAAACACTTTGCATCACTTGGTCTCATAGTTTCAGGAATATCCCTTATTTCCTTTGCAAATTTGAGATTGAAAGTTGGAACTAGCTCTTCTTGATCCTTTTGAATTTCCATGAGATATTTCCTTATTGAACTTGGATTAATCCTTTCACCAAACTGTTCAATAAATGCTACCATGAACTCATTCCATGAGGAAATAAAACATATTGGAAAGTATGAAAACCAACATCTAGTATCTTCCTTTAGAGATTAAACAAAAAAATTCATGACAACATCTTCATGACTTATCTCATAGTCTCCCACCAAGTCCATAAATGTATGAAAATGTCTATAAGTTGACTATAAAATTTTCCCTGTGAATTTTGGCAAATGTTCCCTGACATCATTAGGAATAGGGTTTGGGAAACCTTGAATACCATTAAAATTTAGTGGTCTATAGCTTCCAATAGAGAAATTTCCTTGAGAGAATGACATGGAGTGCACATTCTGCATGTTCTCACTTGTCACCCCATAGGGACAAATAGGGGAATGATGCATTTTTTGGTACCCCCTTTACCAGCCCAAAATGTCAACTCTATAGTTGATCATTCACTACCCTTATTACTCTCTTTCATCATGACCTTAAAATGCATAACTCAAATATATTCATTCCTAAGATCTTTCTAATGGGAATATTTCAATAATAAACATACTTCTTTCATCATAATATAGAGACCTCAAATTATATCTTAGAAGTATGCCAAAATAATTACTACCATTCCATTTATTAGTGCTTAACTTCACTTGAAATAGGGAAACAAAATATTTTCAGGACTTTCAAATATAGTTTTTATAATAAATTTATGCTTCTTGAAAGTCAATACATGGGAAATACCTGGTGTGAGATGAGGAAATTTTAGTGAGGGTCAATTACACTTGATTCATGATGAATTGAAGCATAACTTTTCCAAATAAACCTACATCTACAAACAAGATCATTCAAATTGGAAATATAAACTAAACATTTTAATAAAATTGAAACATACAAACTAAGAAAACCGTTAAATTCCTAATCTAACCCATTTGAAACTTATCCTATTTTTGAATTGGTGTCATGTTGATGTGAAATGATGACCCTTTCCCAATCCTGTGATCAATGAGTGAATTTCAGTCGATTCTATCAAAGATAATTGATGAAACCATTGTGATTGATGTATAAAAACCTAGTTTATGCTAAAAATGAACATGATGCAAGCTAAGTTATCATTATTTTATGCTAAAATGAACTAATTATGCTATGGCTAAACTAATCTAAGCTAATTCTAAGCTAAAAGATGAAAACCCTAATTCATATACAAACTAAGATGGATGCATGGAAGCCATTAATGGATGCTCTAAGCTATGATGCAATTAGAAATAAACTAAAACAAGCTCAAAGTGAGTAAAAGATGAGAGCGAGTGCATATGAATTCAACAACATGAATTTGCTCTGAAAAATGGATCCATTTGTCTCCAAAGAGTGACCTATTTATAGGAGAGCAAATGAGGAATGAAGGGTTGAGATTAAAAATATTAATCAACGGTCCAAGATGAAGGAGATGAGAGGCATGGATCATGGATTCTCATCAATTGATGAGAGTGCATGATTGGATTTTAATCAAGGGTTCACAGTTGCCTCAAACAAACACACTTTTGACTTTCTCACACTAGTCAAAGGTGACTTGTTCAAAAGGTTGGAAGTTAAAACTTGCTTTAGAAGCCAAGTGAAAATATCCCTTTTCCAAATGATGAAGGAATAAGAATATTCTCATGGGTGAGGAAAAATGTATTTTGCAAATTAAAACAAATTTTTAATTGTTCAAAAAGGGGATAAGGAATATTCTATGGGAATATTCCCTTTTTAGAGGAAAGTTAGTTTAATTGATAATTAAATAATATTTAATTGTGCAATTAGAGGATTAGAAGAATTAAAGTGTTTTTTCATTAAATTAAATGATTTAATGAATGGGGGATAGGTTAAATGATATTTAATTAAATAACTTAGGGTTATTTAATTAAATAAGATGACTTAGGGAATTAAATTAAACATTTTTATGTATTTAATTTAATGAGATGAAATGTTACCGTGAAGGGGGATGGATTAACCTACTTAAATTAATTAGGCCAATAGATGAAAATGATGCAATTAATTAATTAAATAGGCTATTTAAATTAATTAAGTGAAAAGAAGATGAATTAAAGAGGAAATGATGTTAATAAACCTATTTTAAGTGTATGATATTGATTAGGACATTTTTTAGTGTCTACATTTTTCCCCTCTTTGAAGCAAGGTACCTACCGCTTCATTTCAAAGACTAATGCTTTTCGAATCAAAACAGTTGCTTAAATAAATAAAAAAATTGGACAAAAATTCTAAATTTTGGGTTGATTTCTTGATAAAGGTTAAAAGCTTCTCCAAGGGTCCAGAAAGGCTCCAAGATGCAAGAATTATGCAAAAAGATGTAAAAAATGATGCAAAATTAGGTCCAGATTGGAAAATTTAGTGAAAATGATAATAAACCCTATCTTCCAAGTTAAATTAGGGCAAAAAACCCTAATTTTATAGCTTAAATAAGCCAAGAAGTGTCACTTTCAATTCATTTGTGCATTCACACTTAAGATATTTTTGCTATTTTGAGCTCTAAACTTCTGACAAAATGGTGCGTTGAGAGCTTCCCAGGCACATCTCCGACTGATTTCGAGAGTTCCAGCGGCTTTTAGGCACAGGACCACTGGTATGTAACTACAAACTTGATTTGAAATTTAACTTTTTGATGCATTTATTACTCTTTGAGATTTAATCTTTGGCAACATTGATATATAACAACACCCAAATTGAAATCAGCGACACCCAAATGAATTATAGCAACACATTTATATGGTGACGCTGTTAATGATTTAAAATTAAGGTTTCTAATGTTAAATGGTGACACATGCTTACATGGCAATGCACTTGCCGATTTAGAAATTAGGGTTAGGGTTTTCCAAAGGATAAATTGTGATGCTAGTTTATTTGGCGATGCATTTTTCGATTTGTAATTTTAAATGCTTTGGGCGTCATAATTTGAATATAGCGATGGTATTGAAGATAGTGATGCTTTTGTGATTTCTGAGCTATAAATTTCAAATTGAGTCAAATTTTCTTGATTTCTTGACATCATGCACTTTTTGGATGCAAGAGGTCTTTCCACTTCTAATGTCACGGGAGCATAGGCCCACCATTTTGGAGAGATTAGATGATTTATCAGAGTTATGCTATGAGAACTTGGGAAAGATCAATTTGTGGTATGTATCATATGCACCTGTGATTCAAACACACCTTGTCATGATGATTACTCTATGCAAGAGATGGCAGAATGAGACCCTGTCTTTCCACCTTCTGATAGGTGAGGTGACAGTGACTCTAGAGGATGGATGGCAATATTACATTTTTCCATACATGGTGACCGTGTGATTTATGACACTGATGATGGGTTTGATTCCTACCTTGAGGTTATGGAGATGGATCAAATTTCTATGGTTACATCATAGATCAACCTCGAGTCATATAGAGGTCATGTGTCAACCTTCAAATTGATCATCACAACCATCATTTTAGGTTTGGTGGCTCCTGATAGACATAGTAGAGGATTCAACCCAAGATGGGGCTTAGCATGGCATTGGATGCTACATAGGAAGACACTTTTTGCATGGGGGCCCATGATGCTAGCCTCCCTATATCATGATTTACATGATTTTGTCTACTGTGATGGGAGAGCCATTAGTGTAGGGGTGACTATGCTACATATTTGGGTATGGGAGCACATTGTCGTGCTCTAGCCTATTGTTCAAATGGTAGATGTGGAGCCAAATTCCCATCATTTGGAGATATAAATGTGTCATTACCATGAGGAACACTAGACAGATTAGGCTCTCGTATTGGTGATGGGTGATTGATGATATGACAATTTTTCGTTGGCGTCCATGGCTACAAATGCCACCATAGTTCAACGATATCCAACAACTATGTTTCACTAGGTAGACTCAATACATGTAGGGTTGAGAGCACCATATTATTTAGATATATCTACCAGAAAGGGTAGCCCACCAATTCAGAGAGGTCCAGGATAGACCTGATGATGCATATAGGTCCATTTTTGTGAGATTGACACAATAGGCTCCCACATGGGGATCGACTATCCCAGCTCCTAAGGTAGTAGAGAGCTTTAAAAATTTGGTGGCTTAGCCTTGGGCATAAGATCAAGGATAGGTGGTAGCTCAAACTATGCCTACATATGATGCTTGGTTTGTCCCTCCCCGATGATTGACTGATCTAGTGGGTGTTCCTCCGAAAGGGAGAACTAGAGGTAGAGGAGCATGGAGAGGCAAAGGATAGGGTGGCTAGGATTGCTAGGATGGTTAGGTTTTGGGGACCCTACCGATTATACAACAGTCTCTATAGGTACAACCACAAGTACAACCTTAGGTACAACCTCAGGCAGGACCACTACCACCACTAGATGCTCGGGATGCATAGATACAACAACTACAGTAGCAGGTGCAAAAATTGACTGGTGATTGGGATTAGGCCTACCAATAGGTTTTGGGTCTTACTACTAAGTGAGACTAGGCAGGACAACCAGTTAGCATGGAGAGAGAATAGAAGAATAAAGAATGAATGACCATTGCTTGTGATGAATGCTTCAAAAGATCCAACAAGTCCTTGATCCATTGAGACTTTATTAGAGATGGTGATGAGACAATGCAAAATGCAGGATGAGTTTCTCACACTTCATAATTGGGATTTTTCGTTGTTCCTTATTGTTTGATATAACACATAGACACAATACATCAAGGTATTGATAACTAGGACAACATTATATCTAGTGTAATGGACTTTGAATTAACAAATAGATAGGATAGTTCTTGTTCACATCTTGACATCTAGAAATATCAAATGGAATGCAAGTTAGAAGCTTAGAACATATTGGACCAAAGCATATGAAATAGTCAACAACATACCCCAAACGACCTTCCTACACACAAAAAAGCAAGGATACACCTGTAGACATCCGATTTTGATCACTTCCATATGATCAAACGCGTCTCCTTATTCATCCAATTGCTCATCCCCTCTATCAATATTAATTAAACCATTTGTTTAATTAATACCTTGCATCTTACATAAGGGTCCTAAAGTATTTAATTTAATAAATATTTTACCCCTTTTCCTCCTCTAAATTAAATAAATTTACCATTTTATTTAATTTAGTCATATTCCCCTTTTGGAATTAAAATTCATTTTCTAATTCCTCTTTTCTCTCTCATGGTCACATCCTCCAACTTTTGCAAGTTGGTCTCTAATCCATCTTAATTACTTCATCTTCTTCTAATTAACTAGGGTTAGCATGTGCACACCCTTAATCATCATTAGGGTCACATCCTCCATAATCTCCCACTTGCTCCTAATGAGTCATTAGTCCATCTAACTAAGTACTTGCACAACCTTAATCATTTGGTTAGCCTAACCTAATCCTCCTCCCACTTATGGCATGTGTCCTTAAGTCAACCTTATTAAAGGCTTTCTCCTTTTGGGCAAGGCACTCCACTTCCCTATGTGAATTTTTAATTCACCTTTTAATCCCCCAAGGCACCCAAAAGGAATTTTTAATTCCTTCACTTCTTCCCACATGTCCTCTACTTATTCTTTATTCTTTCCCATCTCCCCATGAGAATATTTGAGGAATTTTTAATTCCACATGTCCTCTCACCCACATGGGGACAAGGACCTCCTTTATCAGGAGATCTTGTCCAATCCCAAGGTACTTTGTACCCCCCTCCATGTCATGTACTTCTCCTTCCACCTCATGTCCACTTCACCTTTTAGGGCCATATCACATGCCACATGTCAAGATGTGAGGGCTTGTGAGTTCTCAACTCACCTTAGCCCTACATCTTGATCTTTGGTGGCTCAATCTTGGCCATCCATTTCCCCTAGGAATTCTCAAAATTCCTATAAATACCCCCTCTTTTTTCTCATTTGGGGGGAGATCATTTTGCTAGCCAAACTCTTGTAGTTTTGTTTCTCAATCTACACTTAGCCATTTGCATCCATTTTCTCCAACTATCTTGCATCTCACACTTCACATCTTGCATCTACTTGCCATCCAAGGAGCATACACATCAAAGATCGAAGGGCCAACCAAATGATCGATTCGACGCAAGGTATAGAGTTTCATTTTGTTGCTTTCATCTTGTGTTGTTTCCAACTTAGGCTAATCTTGAGGTGTAGGTTGTTTTGGTGTTTATTTGTACTCTTTTACTTGCTGCTCATATTACAATGCTCACATTTGACCTATCACATTTCTGGCATGCCCGGTGGGACCCACAAATAGGTCTATTTCTTTCATGTTTGCTATTTTTTGCATTTTTGCAGGTCCAGGTTACAGAGTGGCAGACCTATCCTGATAGAGTGGCAAATCTGTCTTGACAGAGTGGCAGACCTGTCCTGCTGTGGCGGACCTATCTTGACAGGGTGGCAGACCTGTCCTCTGGTGGCAGACCTGTCCTGTTGTGGTGGACCTGTCCTGAAGTGGCAGACCTGTCCTAACAGAGTGGTAGACCTGTCCCTGCAGAGTGGCAGATCTGTCCCTGCAGAGTGGCCGACCTGTCCTCCATAAGGTAAAATTTTAAGTTTTTTTTATTGTCTTTTGGTAAATTAGGCATATAGTTTAATTAAAGGGGTCAATAAACCTTGTTTGGCGTGTTTGGGAAAGCTATTTGACATATCCAATCCCCTTGCGCCATTTGGCAATCTTAGGTGATGAGAAATTGTAGCTTTCCAAGTCTTTTTGAGTCACCCCTTTTTCTTTACTTTCTTAGTGGGACCTGCTTGGGGATTTCATCACCCCAAGGGATGATTCCAACCACATGTACCGGTGGGGTATATAAAGGGGGGAGAGCGAAAGTTGTACCTCAATCCAACCACATTGTAATTGGCGAAGCGTTGGGATGACGTGAAGAGTTGGTTCTAGCCTTTAGTATCTCACTAAGGTTCCCGACTCACGCTTGTAACGAGTTGGTGTTCACAGTTTGGGCCTCACGTACGGAGTGTATATCGAGGAATCCTTAGCAACCATGTGCATCTTAGAGTAGAAGACTTTGTTGACCATACCTGTTTCTACTAATCTTAGGGTTGTGCTGTTTGAATTGTCTTTCTTGTGCAAAAAACCAGTGATTATCAATTTGGCCAAGTCTTCTATGATTGCTATATTTTGGGTCCTTTGCCTTACCCATCTGTCCAAACATCAAGCTTAAACTTATCCTTTGGCAGACTTGTCCTTATCCCTTGGCGGACCTATTCCTGTGCTATGGCAGACCTGTCCCAACCTTGTGGCAGACCTGTCCTGGTGCAGTGGCGGACCTATTCCTGCGCTGTGGCAGACCTGTCCTAACTCTGTGGTGAACCTGTCCTAGTGTAGTGGTGGATCTATCCTAGTGCAGTGGTGGACCTGTCCTTGTGCTGTGGCAGACCTGTCCTAGTGCAGTGGCAGACCTGTCTTTGTGCTATGGCATACTTGTCCTAATGCTGTGGCGGACCTAACTTTTGACCAGCCTATATTATCACTTGGCATTCATTGTCCCTCTGTTTAGAACATTGATATGACCATTCAGCATCCAAAATAAACATTTGAACATCTGTTTTGAGTCTCCATCCCTTCGTTCTAAAAGTCATTTATCCTAAACACTCTTTTGCTTGTTTTGAGAGCCATTCATCTACTCTGAGATGCTCCCCATTCATCCTAAACCCGCTTTCATCTCCGATCTTTGTTATTCCATATAAACCCCATTGGAGTAGTCATCTGAGTTGACCTAGGTGTTCATACCTAATCACAATCATCGTAGCTGGCTTAGGATCGCTATCCATCCTAAGTCAGTTATCCTTTTTGACCCAATCAATCCGCTTCTATCTCAAGTCAGATTCAGTGTCGTTATCATACATCCACCCTTTAATCAACGCCTAGTGTTATGAAGGATCCTTCTTAAACTCGGTTGTGGATCTTGGTCTTCATCATACTTATCATCAAATCAATCCTAATCATCAGAGCCCCACATCATCAAATCTATCTAGATCAAAATCCAAAACCTAGACTAATCTAGTGTCATCAAATCAATCCACATCGGTCTCACCAATCATCATCAGCTAATCTCCCATCAAATCAAATCAATCTTCCATCATCCAAGTCTTCCCAATATCTTGATCCCTCTCATCATCTTGCATGCTTGTTCAAACTCGATCATAGGCAAAGAAAATGGCCGACCAACAAGCCTTGAATGCCCAATCAAACAACCCTCAAAATCCCACCAACACAGTCAACATCTCATCAGATTCTAACTATGGTGCTAATATCCCTCACGATCCCCACAATGGCACCTCATCAAAATTCAATGTGGATGGTCAAAACACATCACCACCTAGGGAGGAAAACATGGCTGATCAACCTGAGCTCACATTCGAGGAACACTTCAGCAACCCTGTTAATGCACAAATGACATAACGCCTTCTTGAAAGACATGGTGACAAAATATTGGCTCACTTGATTGACAAAAGTGTCAAGTTGCCATCAGGTGTCGACTTATCCAAGTATGGCACCTCCACATCTAATGTACCCCAAGGTTCACATGACATCCCCAGTAGCTCGTATGTCCCCAACGTTCCTTCTGTAGAAGGTTGGCATCAACCTGAATTTGGCAACGTTGTCCTATATCCCATTGGCAATCCCACACATCCCACCATCTTAGTCACGGGAATACCCCAAACCATTGATCCTAATGATCCATTTTCCTATGGCATGCCGCAAAACATCCCACAACCACAGCCATTAATGCTATCGACACCACTCCCCTCGAACCCGCCTCCTATCAACATTGGGGGCAACCCTTTCGCCGCCTTGCCCCCACCTCCTAGGGCTACCAATCCTCCACCATCGTCATTCATCCCCCAACAACCACCCCAATCTAACAATCCTCCACCATCGTCATTCATACCCCAACAACCGTCCCAATCCAACATCCCTCCTCCATCGTCATTCGTATCCCAACAACCTCCCCAAGCCTATGCTCCCACTAGTGCTCAACAACCTTCCTCACGCAACATATCAATTGCACCTCTACCTCAACAACAACCATTGGTCAATCCCCTATTTTCAACACAACCATCACAACATCAACCGGAAGGAAATCAACCTTGGCCTTCAGCCCGACCATATCTCCATTCCTTGCATCCATTTTACGCCCGCAAGTGCAACCACCGCATAACATCCCATCTCACCCACCACAGCTGCCAACTATGCATCAACAACCACCCCATCATTACAACTACTATAACTAGCAACAATATCAACAACAACCCTCCTATGTGGCATTACAACAGTCATATCAACACCCCCAATATCTGCAAGCTCATCAACAACACCTTCTCCCTACTTCCCAACAATACGCCACCCATAACTACTTGACCCATCCATATCTCGCCTCGCAATAGCAACCTCTTTATCAACAAGGTCCCTTGGCGTATTAGCAGGGGATGCCACCTCCTCATCCATACGCCCATCTCCAAACATCATCTTAGAATCCACAATCATCCTACCATCAATACCCATCCAACACACTGGCCAATGCGAAAATCCTCGAAATCAAAGCCACTCTAAAAGATCTCTAGGCAGGGACTAGCAAACAATCGTTCAAGTTTGAAGACATATGCCCATATCCGTATGATCCCTCCATCTCATTGATTCCCTTCCCCAAATATTTTGAGATGCCAAAGTTTGACAAATATAAGGGGAACAAAGATCCTAAGGCCCACTTACAAGAGTTTTACTCCCAGTGTCAAGAAGTTATCCACAATAACAACTATCTCTTGCATCTGTTTCCTTGAAGTCTAGGAAGCAATGCGCTAGGGTGGTTCATGACCCTTGAAAAGGGATCTATAAAATCTTTTGCGGACCTGTCAGAAAAGTTTGTCTCCTACTTCTCCTTCAACTTGGAGAAAGATACTGATGCCCTGGATCTTCTCAAAGAGAAACAACGTGAAGGGGAAACCTTTACTAGCTACCTCCAGAGGTGGCGTGCCCTAGCAAGCCGAATGAAAACCCCTTTGAAAGAAAAGGACATGGTCACCTTCTTCGTGGAGAACTCTCATCCCGACATGGCTCATAACTTTTGATTACATTGTGTCACCACTTTCATGGAGGTAGTAGAGAACGTACCCATCCTTGAGCGTGCCCTTGTTGCCAAGGGGCACATCAAAATATATAATCAGGATAAGGAAAGGACATTCAATGACAAGCCATGTTTTTGGAACAAGAAGAAAAATGTAGTAAATGATGGTGTTACTGATACTAAACATGTCCATGTGGCCAACACATCACAGAAACAACAGCAATCCATACCTAATGCCATATCTGTACCACAAGGGACACCCTGTCCTCCCCAACAGTCTAATCAAAATAACCAAGGGAACACTAAACGCTAATATGCTCAATTAGGAGAACCCTTGAGTGTCGTCTTCAACAAAATGTTGCAGATCAGCTATCCGATCACGTACCCTGTCACCAAGCCACTCAACGAATCCAAACCTAAGCCCGCATGGTTTAGGGAAAATGAATATTGCGAGTTCCACAAAATCAAAGGACACTCTTTGAATAAGTGTCAAGGTCTGAAAAACTACATCCAGGATCTCATAGATCGAGATGACATCAAGGTTGACCCTAGTCAAGCTTCGTCATCCAATGCTCAATTGCAGATCTATCAAAACACCTTCCCAAACCATAACTAAGGCCCGAGCACTTCCAACAGTAATCCTCAAAATAACAACACAAATAATGTGAGCTATAAGAATGTACCCCTCAATTATGAGGGCATTATTCATTACATTGAGCAGGTAGAACCTCGTATATCCATGATACATGTCAAAGCTAAAGACCCTCAATGTGCTATTACCACACGACGAGCCCGCATCACCATCCCTATAGCCTCTGCATCCGCCCAATCGACTCCTGTAACCTCCCAGTACAACATCCTTGATCACTTAGGAAAGACCCCTACACATATCTCCATTTTGGATTTACTTAAGTCTTCCCTAGTACATCAAGAAATCCTCAACAGAGCTCTACAGGAAACCCATGTGCCTAATAACATTGATCCCACATAGTTCCAAGCCTTGGTAGGACACCTAGCTTCATCTCACCAACTACACTTCAGCCAAAACGATATGCCCAACATTGATGCCAATCACAATCGCCCCTTACATATCGAAGTCGTGGTAGCCCGCCATAAAATTAAAAGAGTCTTGGTAGATAATGGCTCTGCCCTCAACTTTTGCACTCTAAAATTCATAAAACAGGTGGGGTACACTCAAGAAGATTTAAGTAATCAGATCATCACAATCAAGACTTATGATAATGCATAAAGGAATTCAGAAGGGATCATCAATCTTCCTGTCCAAGTGGGACCGGTGGTTTAGTACATCACCTGTCATGTCCTTGATCTGGACTTGCCATATAACCTCCTCCTTGGCCATCCATGGCTCCATGCTATGCAAGCCGTCCCCTCCACCTACCATCAGTGCCTCAAATTCCCAGTCAATGAACAAGAGGTCACCATCTATGCCGACCCCCAACCATTTGAATATTTCTGCGCCTTAGAAGCATCATTTCCCCATTTACATTATTGTCCTATGGTTGAAATGGGGGCATCTCAGTCATCATCCATTAATCCACCATCCAACGTGATAACCACTTCATCCTCCACCACTGATCCTACAGTCACAAAAGTCTAGATCATTGACAAAGGGTGTGGCAAGTACGAAATGCATACTGCTCTTAATATAGCCACCATGCCACCATCGCCACATGAGTATGGTCAACCTTCCCATGCTACCCCAAAGGAAGACAAGACTGTCACCTTCCATGGCAAAAACATCCCTACCACCACTTTTGTATCCCCAAGTATCAAGACAGATGCACCAGAAGAAGACATAAGCCAATGGGTTTACCGAGAAGAACCCTAGCCGGAAACTCCTCTTAAGGAATACTTTCAAGAAAAGTACCCCTGGCCAACAAAGTTCATGGAAAAGCATAACTATCAAGGCAGGGGCCTAGGAAAGCAAGAATAAGGGCAGTTGTAACCCATTGATACGTCCCCGCTACCAAAAAAATGTGGGCATTAGGTATGACAAAATGTAGAAAGGCCCCGAAACATTGTCTAATGCTTCCAATAGTGTAACTGTGGACAATGGCTCATTGGAAGACATACCCGAGAAGGAATCCATCATACGTGTGTATGATGACGTTGATCACGCCGATCTATCTTCCATGTTCAAATGCCTATCTGTCTGCACTATTATCCTATCTCTTTGCCATCCTGAGCTTATTGATTGGGACCTACGTAATCGCACACCTGTCAGTATGTCTACGGATACATATATCAACCTTATGGGATTGGGGGAGGATGAACACTCCAGTTGCAAAAATGAGAATAAGAAAAATAACAAATGGTCATCTAGTGAAAACCTGCCTGAGGCACTTTGTGACCTTGAAAAAGTAAAAATAAAGGACACATTTGATGGAAAAAACCTCGAAGAGGCGCTAGAAGATGGAGATGTTCATCTTCCCCTTATGGGAACTTAGTTATCTGCCTAATCATCTATTCTAATTGAAGAGACTCAAGAAGTCAATCTGGGAACTGTTGAAAGTCCAAAGGTCACCTATGTAGCTAAGTCACTCTCAGAGCAAGAGTATCTGGTCATCGTGCAACTACTCCAAGAGGGAATTGTTAACTTTGCTTGGTCATACTCAGACATGCCAGGCTTAGACCCTGCCTTGGTAGTTCATCACTTAGACATTCACCCAGATGCCAAGCCTATCAAACAAAAGCTCTGCAAGATGCATCTGCAAGTCACATTGTTAGTAAAGAAGGAATTGGAGAAGTTACTAGAGCTAGGTTTTATCAGACCAATTGACTACTTCAAGTGGATCTCCAATATAGTACCAGTTGCTAAACCAAATGGAGACATTCGCATCTGCACAGACTTCAGGGATCTCAACAAAGCTTGCCCAAAAGATGACTTCCCCTTGCCTAACATTGACATGTTGGTTGACTTGATAGCAGGACATGAGATGTTATCCCTTATGGATGGCTTCTCTGGGTATACACAGATTTGAATCGCATCTGAGGACCAACACAAGACTGCCTTCACAACCCCTTGGGGCACTTTCTGTTACAATGTTATGCCCTTCCATCTCAAAAATGTGGGGGAAACATATTAGAGGGCAATGATGGTCATCTTCCATGACCTAATACACATCATCATGGAGGACTATGTCGACGACCTATTGGGAAAATCCAAAACACGAGCAGAACATCCTGCCATCCTGAAAAAGATATTTGAGCGGTTAGAGCACTACAAGTTGTGGCTAAATCCAAAAAAGTGTGTCTTTGGGGTCACTTCAAGAAAGTTGTTGGGTTTCATAGTCTCTCGCAGGGGCATTGAGGTTGATCCCGCCAAGGTAAAAGCTATTCTAGACATGCCACCTCCACGTAATCTCAAATAGTTAAGAAGCCTCCAGGGGAAGATGCAGTCCATCCGTTGGTTCATAGCCCAGCTGGCAGATAAGTGTCAGCCATTCAGTCATCTTTTAAAAAAATATTCCACCTTCTGATGGAACTAGCAGTGTCAGATGGGCTTTGAAAAAATTAAAGAATATTTATCCCATCCTCCGATATTGATGCCACCTATTCCCGGCAAGCCCCTCTTGCTTTATATCTCTGCCACTTCAGTCATGCTGGGGGCATTGTTGGCACAACATGATGAGTCATCGAAAGAGAGGGAAATCTACTACATCAGTTAGACATTGGTTGGCTATGAGCTAAACTACTCCCGCATGGAAAAAGCATGCCTTACACTCATCTTCAGCACACAAAATCTTTGACATTACATGCTTAGCCATCCTATTAAATTAATTGCCAAGATCGATCCATTGAAGTATCTGTTATCTAGAACTACTCTGACTGGCCGCATGGCTAAGTGGGTCATGCTCCTCAGTAAATTCAACATAGAATATGTGGACCGCAAGGCTATTAAGGGATAGATAATTGTAGATCAGTTAGCGGAAGCCCCTTTAGTTGATACTCATCCATTGAATACGAAATTCCCTGATGAAGAAGTCTTCTCCGTCGATGAGACCCCCACCTGGACACTGTATTTTGATCGATCATATACACATAATGGATCGGGGGAAAGAATTTTATTAGTTACCCCTCAAGGTGACTACATCCCAAAGTCATTCAGGATAGCATTCCCATGTACCAACAATATGGCAGAATACGAAGCTCTCCTCATCGGCCTCAAACTTGCAAAACAGTGGCACATAACTCAGTTAAAAGTCTTTGGTGATTCTTTGCTAGTCATTAAGTAAGTTAATGATGAGTTCCTAACCAAGGATGATAAGCTGTTACCCTACAAGCGCATGGTGGATGATTTCAAGAAATATTTCACCTCTATACAATTTGAACAAATTCCTAAGGTACGAAACAAAGCAGCTGATGTGATGGCCACTATTGGCTCCCTGCTGGACATGCCCAATGACCAAATAGAGTGTGAGTTTCTTGTAGAACAACTTTTAATCCCAGCATATGATATCCCTAAGACTGACATGGTGTACGAAATTGTGGGTCCCACCTCCCCATGGTACCAAGACATCTATACCTACCTCCATGATAACATTATACCCCCAAACCTTACACGTAACCAACGCAAATCCTTCATTCATCGCTCTTCTCGATACGTCATCGTCGGTGATGCGCTTTATCATTGCGGGTATGATGGAATCCTCCTTAGATGTCTAAATGAGACCGAAGCCCATGCTACATTAATGGAGGTACATGGCGGTGTTTGTGGAGCACATTCAAATGGTATGGCTCTGGCCAAAAGGATCTTACGAGCTGGATATTATTGGCCTATGTTGGAACACGATGCTTGCGAGTTTGTGAAGAAGTGTCTTCCATGCCAGCAACATGTAGATTTAATCCATGCCCCAGCACAAGATCTTCAGCCCCTCCTGGCACCATGGCCGTTTTCTCAGTGGGGTTTCAACTTGATTGGCAAGATTCACCCACCATCATCTAACGACCATATATTCATAATCACTGCCACCGAGTATTTCACCAAGTGGGTGGAAGCAATGCCCCTTTCACAAATCACTGACATTCAGATCTCCAAATTCATCCTTTACCATATCCTCTGCAGGTATGGTATACCATCCACCATCTTCTCTGACAATGGAAAACCCTTCAAAAACTAAGCCATGAAACACCTCTATGACACCTTTCATATCCAGAACTGTTGGTCAACACCTTATTACTCCCAGGGTAATGGTCAGGTGGAAGCGACCAAAAAAACCCTTATCTGTATCCTCAAAAAGGTTGTCAATAATACTGGATGAGATTGGCACCTCCACATTCATCCTGCCCTCTGGGCATATCGCACGTCCATCCGCACCCCAACAGGCGCCACCCCCTACTCTTTAGTGTATGGTGCTAAAGCCGTCTTGCCAATCGAAGTTGGACTTCCATCATTGAGAATCTCTCTGAAGAACCTTATCAGTGAAGAGGATGCTTATGTTACGCAGCTTACACAGCTAGAGTTACTAGATGAACGAAGAATAAAGGCCTATGATCATCTGCAAGCATACCAAAATTGCCTCAAGCGTAGTTACAACAAGAAGGTTCGTCCTCAACAATTCTAGGTGGGTGAGCTTGTCCTTAAGGAGAACCAACGTACTCAGCAAGATCGAGACACGAAAGAAAAATTTGAGGCAAATTGGTTGGGGCCATATATCATAGCTGCTAAATATGGATCGGGGGCATACAGGTTGACTACTCTTGAAGGAGAACCCCTTGACAAGGCCATCAATATCATGCATTTGAAAAAGTTCTATGCCTAAATCTGCTTGGTTACCCCACCTAGTCAAAAAGTCCACCAAAAATCCACAAAAATTCAAAAAAAAAAAAAAGTCAATAAAAAAAAAGAAAAAGAGAGAAATAAATTCATCCTATGGTGAAAACCACCTCTTGGTAGCGCCTTGGATAGGTATGGGTGGTGAAAACCTGGTAACAGGCATCATCCATAGAGGGCTTAATCATTATCTACCTAACATCCTAGTTATTTTATGCCGTCATCCGCACTATTGTCGTCACCCATCTCATACCAGGCTGCTTGGTAAATATTGATTGAGCATTGGACGGCCCATCTAGTCTATCCCCCATTCCTAAGCTTTTCGATATCCCACTTTGAGCTTACGTCATTCACGTTCATGTCATCAGGCAGGATTATCCATCATGTTGGTCTTCACCTAGGTCCCATCCCGTCAAGTCCATTAGTTGAACTACGTTGCCCCTGTGCTGTCACGTAGGTAAGGTTGATCATTTGATTCGCCCCTGAGGTTTTTGTCCATCATCATCAATCACCATTTGTTTTCTTTTCGCTTTATCCATGGTCCTTTCTAGAACTACGAGGGCTCTGCGCTTTCACGTAGGCAAGGCTAATCTATGATCAGCCCCCGAGCCACTAGGTCTGTAGGTTATGTTGGTCTTTTGTGCTTCATCATCAAGTTATTCCCAAATCTAACTGGTTCTTAATAAACAAAATTCCCTCGTGTTACAAGATCTTGTCCCTCGATAACATCCCTTGTCAACTGGATCATCCTACTTTCGCATCCATCTTTGGTCTCAACAGGATGAATCCTTCCTAGCAGACCTCAACAATCACATCCATCACCTTGATTCTATGGAAAAGGACTTGTTGTCTTGATTATGATCTTTTGATGCTTTCAAATTTTGTTTATCATTTTAGGTTCCTTCCCATCACTTGTCAAGGTCGCCTTGGTTCATCATACCATGGTGTGCCTTGACCTACTAACATGGGGGCATACCTTGATCGTTTGTTTTGACTGCTATCTTCTCGGTTGTCCCTCGTAAGACCCACCGAGATCTCCAAGGTCTTGTGTTACGCTGGGACAACTTTGTGTGTTTGTGGTTATCTCAACACCAGGCCCGACCGAGGTCATCATGACATCGGGGTGTTGGGATAACCTTCTTGTTTGTTGTGTTTATTTCATGCGTAGGGTACTCATTCGCCTTGATCTTCCATATCAAGGTGCTTGGTATCCTACACTATAATAAAAATAAATGCTCCAAAGATGGAAAAATCTTATTTTCACTGCATTTTTACCACTTTGCATGCACCCTTTATTTCCATTAGGACCATCACTTATGATGTCGGTTGTACAAGTACTCTCGTTCTTTTTTGTCTTAAGTCCCCTTCTTCTCAGGATATTAATGGTTGTTTTTGGCAAATGCACTCTTCCACACGCCTATCGCCCATCCGATTTCTCATAACGGTCTTTATTGACATTTAGGTGCATTATAAACATTTACCTTTCGCATCCATAAATCATAAATCATATAAACATGCATAACTCATCCATCCACATGTGCATCCATAAATAATAAATCATATAAACATGCATAAATCGTCCATCCGCATGTGCATCCATAAATAATAAATCATATAAACATGCATAAATCATCCATCCACATGTGCATCCATAAATAATAAATCATATAAACATGCATAAATCGTCCATCCAAATGTGCATCCATAAATCATAAATCATATAAACATGCATAAATCATACATCCACATGTGCATCCATAAATCATAAATCATATAAACATGCATAAATCATCCATCCACATGTGCATCCATAAATAATAAATCATATAAACATGCATAAATCGTCCATCTACATGTACATCCATAAAAACTTAATCATGAAAGCATAAACCATCCATCCATATAAACATGAGTATATATATAAAACCACATCATGAATCATCCCATATAGCTGCATAAATAGAAACATTATGCATAATGTCAATAAAGACCATCGCATAATCAAAATAATAAACATCCTATCATAATACAACACATATCCATCATATATCACCAAATAAGATACAAAATCCAGAGATGTGGATCACCTCTGACCTCTGGTGACATGAACAAACCATCCATCCTATATCTGCCAAAAATAACTGATGTCCTACATCTGCCTGCTCTATTGTGAGTTGCCCACATCTGACCTCTACGGAGAATCGGGCGCTAGCCCTCTGTGTACTGGGGCCCCCTGGTACTCATGGGTGGGTGTCCCCTGGTAACCACCGTATGGAGACGGAGTCCGCCGGTAGTCGCTGAATCCCCTAGTGCGTGTCCCTAATGACTAGGATGGCCCTGGTGGCTATGGAGCCTGACTGACGTAGCGTGCCATGCGCTGCACTGGATCTAGAACAACCTACTCATATACCCCCTCCAATAGCTAGCCTGCTACATAAACTCATCCCTCTACCTAGCTATCAGTCTCGTGGCATTCCGCTCATGCCTATACCGATCTCGATCTGCACTGATCGCCCGTCACTCCCGTGCTCAGGCCTCCTGAGCTAGTATCAACTAATGTATCTACTCTGCGCCTCTATCCCTCTCTACCTGCAATGCCTCTAACTGCGTGTGCAGCTCCTGCACATCTGTGCCTGGCCCTCCCCCCTCAACCAGCCCCCTCTACAACTGAGC